>MJUU01064864.1:9207-30158 GCA_002080025.1 Modiolus philippinarum
TAACAATGGTGAAGGTTTCAGGTCTTTACGACTTATCGTGCGGTAGTATTAAGCATTATCGCAAACTCAAAATCTTTCAAAGGGCAATAACTCATATAAAGATCCGTCAAATATCTTCGGACCCTATGTAACAAAGTTGCGTCTCATGATAAGGAACATTTTCGCCATTATATGTTTTCAGCCATCTATTACGGTTTACGAGTTGAAGCGATAACAAAGCTAAAGGTCATCGGTGACCTTGACCGGTGACCTTTGACCTTGACATATTTAGATGGCCATATATGACTTATGAACAATGGTGAAGGTTTCAGGTCTCTTAGACTTCCGGTTTCTGAGAAAAAAAAATTTACGGAAACCCAAAATTATTCAAAGGGCAATAACTCAAGAAATACCATACCGCACAGTTTCGGTCTAAATGAAATGAAGTTCCGCCATGACTCAAGGAACATTTTACTCATTACTCTTAATCAGCTATCTTTTACGGTTTCCGAGTTTAAGCGATAACAAGATTTTTTGTTCCGGGGCAGATAACTCCGTTACTAAAAATAGGTCAATATGCTTGACTCAGTTTTGAGATCCCACAGTGATGTCGATTTATCACACCAAGTATCGAAATGATATGTCGCGTAGTTTTTTCACAGCTTTTGCGGCGGACCAAAAAGAATAAAAAAAAAATAATCCGAAGAATTACAATAAGGTCTTTCACTGTGGTGAAAGACCTTAATAATAATAATCATAAGAAATACAGTAAGGGCTTTCCTTCTGAAAGGGAAAGCCCTTAATAATAATCAGAAGAAATACAGTAAGGGCTTTCCTTCTGAAAGGGAAAGCCCTTAATAATAATCAGAAGAAATACAGAAAGGTCTTTCCCTTTGAAAGGGGAAAGGCCTTAACTAGTATGTCAATTGTTCGAAGAACAATTGATAGGTCTTTCCCGGAAATTGCGTCATAATGTTCTAAATAATGATTCATCACTAAACCTAACATTCTAAGCTTGATATGAAAAAAGATTTTTGACTGTGACCTTGACCTATGACCTTGACCTCATTTGAATGTTAAATTTTTCTGAACATTTTTGTATTGAAATTTTTTTGTATCTTCAATGCCATTTGAGCTAGAAGTGAAAAACCCAAATTCGGACATCAAAAATCGGTTTTTGGTCCATAGGCCCAAAACGGTTGGTCCAATCATTTCGGACCCAATATTACAAATGTAGATCTCAACAAGACACCTATTTTCTCCATTACATTTAATCAGGTATCTGTTACGATTTCCGAGTTAATCCAATAACAAGGTCTGAGGTTAAAGTTCAAAGTGACCAAAAACCTTTGACCTAAGCATTTTTAGATGTAACACATATCACATAAGATGAATGGAAAAGGTTCCAGGCTTCTATCTCTTACCGTTTTCGAGAAAAACGTACTCAAAGATGTGAATAATTTTGAGAAGGGATAACTCATGAATGGTCCACCGTAGAGTTTCGGTCTAATGTAACAAAAGTCCGTCATGACCTAACAAACATTGTTGCCATTACACTTTTTCAGCTATCTCTTTTGGTTTCTGAGTTTATCCCATAAAAAAGTTTTTCGGACTTTGGGCGAAAATTCGTGAACGAAAAAAAAGATTGCCTATTTCTTATCAACTAGACATGGTCTAAACAATGGTGTCAAAATATCAAAAGGATTTGTCCAGTCAATTTTCTGAGAATGAGGCAGAAAAGAAACTAACTCCTGTTGATCTCTTTCATAGCAGTTTTTATTAAATGCAACTGTTTAAAGGGATGTTGCAATAAACGGATCAAGTCTATATAATCATTATTTGTGACGATGTTTTATTACATGAAAAACATGCTACAGTAAATTTAATTAAAATGTCATATATTTTGTTCCATCTATGATAAACAAATACCATCAGATAAACTTGTCAACTAATTAGTTAACACTGACAACCTCTTTAAACAAATCTGTCACAGTAGCTCTACTTAGGTAGAGATAGTTTATTTTTATGCCCCCGTGAAACGAAGTTTCGGGGGCATATAGTTTTTGGTCTGTCTGTCTGTTTGTCTGTCTGTTTGTCCACAAAAAACTTTAACATTGGGTATATCTTTTGAATGGTAAATGATAGGGCTGTCATATTTTGCATGTGTTTTCCTTGTGGCAAGACTTTTCAAACGATGCCAAAATTTTGGACCTCGTGACCTTGACCTTGACATTTGATGGACTTTTTGAAAAAAATAATAAACGTTAACATTGGGTATATCTTTTGAATGGTAAGTGAGATGACTTTCATATTTTGCATGTGCATTCCTTGTGGCAAGACCTTTTAATTGGAACCAGAATAGTTGACCTTGTGACCTTGACCTTGGCCTGTGAACAACTGCATAAAAACTTTAACACTGAGTATATCTTTTGAATGGTAAATGATAGGGCTGTCATATTTTGCATGTGTATTCCTTGTGGCAAGACCTTTCAAATGATACCAAAAGTTTGGACCTCGTGACCTTGACCTTGACATGTGATGGACTTTTTGAAAAAAATAATAAACTTTAACATTGGGTATATCTTTTGAATGGTAAGTGATAGGGCTGTCATATTTTGCATGTGTTTTCCTTGTGGCAAGACTTTTCAAACGATACTGTCATATTTTGCATGTGTTTTCCTTGTGCAAGACTTTTCAAACGATACCAAAATTTTGGACCTCGTGACCTTGACCTTGTGACCTTGACCTTGGCATGTGACTGTCCGGTAAAATTTCACCAAAAAATGAAATTATATTTTGTTTTATTTTATATGTATATAGAAATTTATGATGAAATGTTTCTTGATATCTATAGAGATTTTTTTTGTAAAAAAGATTTTTAAAATCATTCAGCATATTTTCTTCATTTATTCACTTTCGTTTTACATGTATCTATATATCAAGGATGAGGGATGTTACTAAAAATATCTATTATTTCATTTCTTCTCTTCTGTGTATACCTCTACTTTTGGGGAACCAGTATTGATGATCCCTGGTGTAATCAAAGTACTGATAACACTGATAAATAGAACACAATGAGTTGGCTATAAATGTTCCAAAAAGGGGGGGGGGGGTGAAAATTGTTTTCTTAATAATGTTTAGATAATGATTGGAAGGGTTCATTTGGGTGACTTCTGTGTTTGCATCCAATTGCAATCATCATTTGATGTGATTAAACTTTTCTGTTGATATCAGAATTTATTTCTACAAATTATTTTGTCAGAAGGACATTTATTGTTCAAAGTTGCTAAATGTTTCTTTTTTACTTCTACCCGGGGGCATAAGTGTTTCACAAAACACATCTTGTTAATGACTGATGTAATACTTTGTAAATCCTCTTGAAGTGACCGATGGCCTTTGAACTCAACATTTTTATGAACATTTTTAGGTGTAACACATATCACCTAAGATGAATGGAAAAGGTTCTAGGCTTCTATCTCTTACCGTTTTCGAGAAAATCATACTCAAAGATGTGACGAAATTTTCAAGAGGCATAATCCATGAACGGTCCACCGTAGAATTTCGGTCAAATGTAACGAAGGTTCGTCATGACCTAACAAACATTTTTGCCATAGCATTTCTTAAGCTATCTCTTATGGTTTCTGAGTTTATCCCATAACAACGTTTTTCGGACTTTGGGCGAAAATCCGTGAACGAAAAAAGATTTTCGACCGATGCCTAATCCTTATCGACTAGACATGATTTGGACTTTTGTGTTAAAATATCAAAAGGATTTGTCCATTCAATTTTCCGGGAATGAGGCAGGAAAGAAGAAGAATAATAACTCGTATGTCAATAGTTCGAAGAACAATTGATAGGTCTTTCCCAGAAGTTGCGTCATATATTCTCATTATTGATTCATCGCTAAAACCAATATTCTAAGCTCGATACGTACATGTATTTATTCTAAACACGAAAAAAGATTTTTGACTGTGACCTTGACTTATGACCTTGACCTCATTTTGAAGGTAAAGATATCCCCAACATTTTTTGTATTGAAAATATTTTTGTATCTTCAATGGTATTTGAGATATAAGCGAAAACCCAAATTCGGACATCTACATTCGGTTTTTGGTCCATAGGCCCAAAACGGTTGGTCCAATCATTTCGGACCCAATGTAACTGTAGCCGGGCTTCTAAAGGCGTGGCTAGTAATCAAACTAGTGTTCTTTGGATATATTTTTACTGCATATGTATAACAACATAAATACCCTGCAATACAAATACAACATAAGTAAACAAATTAATATCCAAAGGGGAATAACTCAAATTACATTCTTATCAAAATATTACTACTTGACCATTTTGAGTGTGACTTATTCCTTCGGTACATCTTAAAATCGTGATAATTACAATAAAGTTTATGTATAATCATTGCAGGTGTGATCGTATAACAATTTGTAAAAATATAGAATATATCTTCGGTTTTCTATTTCATCAGTGTTCAATATTGATGTAAAACCATGAAATGCAATGACACTTAATCCATATGTACAATTATATAAATGTGTCATAAGTATAAAAATAACATACTTGTCTACAAGTGTCAATATAAATACAATTAGCTTAAAAATAACAAGCAAAGCATTAAGCAAGCAAACTAAAGATAAAACTATAAGCTAAGCAAAATATAAGCTAAGCTAAGCAAAAAGCTGAGCAAAACAATGCTAATCAAAAACACCAATGGTTACCTCACATGAGGTGTAAAGGTAAAGCTGTGGTCTGTCTGGAACCATCACATCATGGCGTCTATATGATTATAATCCTATACAACAAAAAGGGTTGATTATAATCTCTGACAAAACTACATGTGGACATATATTAAAAGCTACGGTTTTAAATAAAACAATCAGTTTAACTTTATTTCAAAGTTTACCGGAAATTCATTATTTGTCTCATTCTTACAAAACTCTCATCCATCATTATTTAGTTTATTTACATCATATCTATTTATCTCTTATTTAACATATAAATAGCTTCAGACTATTATAAGCTTTAATTAATAAGGTTTATTCAAATTTATAATCTGAATAACTCAATATTTACAAAAAGTTACTCTCTCATTCAAAACCTTTCAAAACCAACTTTTATACCAAGTAAAATGTTAATATCGACTTTGGAAAGTATATGCTGCTAGAAATAATAGTAACTGACCTTAAGTATAGAATATTTCTCCAAGAATAAGTATAAATTCCAGATAGTGTTACAACAAAAATATTTCACATCTAGCCATTTAAAGTGATAAATCAGGAGTGTTTAAACATAGAAATTTACCGCCCAAAAGGAATAACCAATAAGTACAAAAGAAGGTGTTATGCTTTGTCGAGCATGAAACCAGATATAGGTAATAGAATAAATCAAAGTGCTGAGAATACTGTTAAATGTCAAATATGTCCAAAGTCTTCATAGTCATAAAAATACTAAGTCCACATAATAAATATGTCAATCACAACTCTGTAATTAACTACAAAAATAAATAATTACACATTAATAAAGTAGATCTGCAAATAATTAAAGTAATTAACAAAATAAAATAACATAAAACCCATAAAATTACTGACTATCACATGCTCCCCCCAGATGCAAAATGACGTCCCGTCATTTCTGGCTGATGGGAGTCTTGCAGATGTCCAAAATGGTTTTGGCTGCTTCTGTCTGTAAAGTCTTGCCCCGAAACATATCAGTTTGTGAAAGTAAAGTTAAACACTGTATTTTCTGAAACCACTCCTTGTCACCTGCAACTGTTCCCATTGACTTGGATAAGTCATACTGTCCGGATGACATCCAAGAAGGAGGGCGTCACTTACTGGTTGACCTTCTTACAGCCACTGCTGGTTCGGATGACTGACTAGACTGATCAGAGACCTGACTCTGATTATCATCATCATCCTCAACCTCCTGTATGTCTTCAGATTCCTGTTCAGTGTTTTCTGATACTAAGCTGTCTTGGTCCACAGATGTTGAAGAACTGATGTCAGTGAGGATTCTTTCACTGGTTCTGTCAACCCCTGTATCCATTTCTAGCATTTCTATGGTTCCTTCATCTGAAGACTCATAGTCCGGTACCGGTTCTTGTATTCTCGGCTGCTGTCCAGTGGCAGAGTCTGGTTTCAAAAGCCTTTCCTAGGTTTAGGGACAGGTTTCTCCTTGACATCAGGATTCTGTACTTCTCCTGTGATGTACCCAACAGGAAGGAGTAAGTTCCTATGGAGATTTCTTTTCTTTCCCTGACCATTTTCCTTCTGGACTGTGTAAACAGGTATGGTTGGGTTGGGCTGGTCTAGTACAACGTATGGATCTGCTTCCCATTTATCGGAAAGTTTGTGTTTTCCATCAAACGCTACTATTTTGACCAGCACTTTGTCGCCCTTTTCCACTGTTGCTCCTCTGACTTTGACATTGTAACCATCCTGCTGCTTTGACTGTGCTTTCCTAGTGGCATCTGCAGCTAGCTGGTAGGCATGTGTCAACCTGTCACGAAGGTCCTGAATATATTTTCCTGTTGGTTCCTTGGTGTCCCTTTTAAGTCCCAAAACTAGGTCGATTGGTAGCCTAGGATTCCTCCCGAACATCAAAAAGTAGGGTGAAACTCCAGTGGTTTCATGCCTGGTGCAATTGTAGGCGTGGACCATAGTTGGAACACGGGCTTTCCAGTTTGCCTTCTGTTGGTTCTCCAAGGTTCCTAACATGTTGAGCAAAGTCCTATTAAAACGCTAACACATGCCGTTGCCCATCGGATGGTAACTTGTTGTCCTTGATTTGTTCATCCCGTAATGGAAGAGAGCTCTTTGATAATTTTACTCTCAAAATTGGTTCCTTGGTCAGAATGTATCCTCCTAGGTATTCCATAATGAACGATAAAATTATCAAAGAGCGCTTGAGCTGTTGTCCGAGCTGTCTGGTTCTTTGTGGGGACTGCTTGTGCATACCTGGTGAAGTGGTCTGTAATAACCAGTATGCTTTGATGGCCACCCTTTGACTGCTCTAAAGACAGGAAGTCCATGCAGACCAATTCTAAAGGAGCTGTTGTCTCTATGCTCACTAGTGGAGGTCACTGATTGGGTAAGGTCTTTCTTCTAATACATCTTCCGCAGTGAGCAATCCAGTCAGCTATATCCTGTGCCATACCTGGCCAGTAGAATCTGTCTATTAATAAACTTAGTGTTCTATCTTTGCCTGGATGTCCCATATCATTGTGTAAGGTTTTCATTACAGTGGTAACATGTGTAGTTGGTAGCACTAATTCATGACGAAAAGAAACAACAATTAGTTCTTAAACATAACTGTATCAGAACTGTTCTAGAGCAGTCATAAAATTGTCGACAATGTTACTAAAGGGACGACCATTTGACTCTCAGGGAAGAGGGGATTTCGGCGATTTTGTCTAGAAATTTTTTTTTTCATGAAGTTCTCGAAGAAATTATTTGTTTTCACAAATGCAAGGTCAAATTATTTATTTATTTATTTATTTATATTTATTTTCATTTACAAAAATATTCCTTAAATCATAATCAAATTATTCATTTTTATGACAAGTAGGAGTAGAATATTTATTTTCAGTGACGCCAGGATTAAATTACTCTTTTTTACAAAATTCCCCAAGCCCTCCTCTGAAAATCAAATGATCATACCCTAAGAGCAGTCCATTGAACAATTCTAAGCAAACTTTATGAAACATTATGACCAAATCTAATTCTATTTATTAATGTGTTAAAATCAGCCAAACAATTGTGGATCTGATATCTCTGGGTAAAAAAATAATTCTCGAGAACAAGTTTAAAACCATATGATGTTATTTCAAATTTGAATAATCTTCCCGAATCCTTTATTGGGCAGCACCATTTTTTATACTTCCTTTCAATCTTCGTTACATATTTTCGCTGCTAACCTTTAGATACATATATGTCGTTTTTATTTATTAAATATTTTGATCGCGTATATATTCACCAACACGATTATGGCTTTATCTAACAATTACCTGTTGAATTACAGTGAATTCACAACAAAGAAGTTTTTCCGGACAACCACTTAAATGGCAGAGTTACACTGGGGAGATTTACTCACCATAATTTTATATTTTGTACTATGTCTAGGTGTTGGATTATGGGTGAGTATGGATAGACGAGTAGTCCCTTTTTTCGATATTGATCGATGCAGGGATTACATTTTATTGCTTTCTTTTTGCATGTTGAAAATTAATCTTTCTTGCATTTAAATTGATCTTAGTATTAAGTTGTTGTTATTTTGGCTTGTTGTCTCTAATTTCAGTCTGTTGGAAACTTTTGAGTGGTTTTGTCTACTCTAAAATCATTTTAAGCTGTATTCAATAATTTTTTGAAGCTCTCGATATGTTTGAAAATAATATCAAAGATTGATTATCTTAAGAGACAGATTCACAATGTCGATTTTTAAATCATTTTACATGGGAATTTTTTTTTAACAAAGTCGGTCATTATTGAGACATTGTATTTAGTTATAATAACAAAGAAGAACACATGTAACTTTTTAAAAGCATTTGCATATGGAAAAAATTAATTCACTGTAACTTCGTTTTTTTTTTTTTTGCTATTTATTACCACTGATCGATGCCGCTGCTGGTGGACTGTTAGTCATCGAGGGTATTCATCAACCCAGTAACCAGACTTCGGTGCTGGACCGAAAACCGATTTTATCTGGAAACTTTCAATATCTAAATAAGAAAATTTTGTTTAAAACTAAGGAGTATATTCCTCTTGCATAGTTCTGTCATTAACTAATTTTGTTTTCCCGTTTAGACCCTATTGATTATTTGATCTCTATCAGCTTCTATATATATTCCGGTTTCTGGATTTCCAAATGTTTTTATCTTATCTGCACTGAAGAGACATAAATTGTCGAAATGTTCATATACACAAACTAAATTTACAGTCACTTCGGTATTTTGTTATTTATCAAATCCGAACTTCGGTATTTTTGTATATAAGCAATACCTGTACATAATTTGAATACCCGAGGCCGTCAAATCAAGATTGACGCCCTCGGGTATTCAAATAATGTACTGGTATTGCGATTCTAATGCAACAAATCAGTTTCATGTTCTATTTTTAACTCAAGAATTTGTAACAATATTAGGAACCAGACTAAACAGGGAACTTACTTTGTCCGAGATGTGTAGATGGTGGAATTGACGGTCAGTTTTAACCAATCAAAACCTTCGTTATATAAATGTTGCATTAGAATTTAGAATGGTTTGACTCCTTCTGATTTTATTGCTTTAGACTGCTAGAGATTTAGTTATGATCATTTTGTGATTCGGTTTCGTCTTTGTTCGTAATGTGATATCTATTTGCATTAACACTGTATTGTCATGTTTGTGTAATATTTTATTTTATATTTTCCCTCTGTTGTCTCTGTTTCCATATTCGTAAGCTTTTAATTTTCCTTTAAATGGTAACTGGGTTATAACCTTCATTTTAATATTAAAACTTTAAACTCTTCTAAAAAATACTGTAAAAGATTATTTTGCTAGAAAATTGATATTTTCTCTTTTTGCCATATTGTCTTTTTGGTTGCTGCTCATGCATAAAAATGAGCCTTATGATTGATTTAAACATACAGTGCTTGTACAGTAAAACATAACCAATCACACCATTGTACCATACACCATACACCATGCACCATTACACCATACACAATGAACTATTACACCATATACCATACACCATCACACCATACACCATTACACCATATACCATATACCATACACCATGCACCATACACCATACACCATGCACCAGACACCTTACACTATACACGATGTCTAATACAATTGTATTTGCATTTCAGTTTATATTTTATAGTAACCGGTGCATACAGTTAACAAATGAATTTTATCTTTTCGTACTGGGAATAATATTAGCCCCAGTTTTGCAGAACAAAATGGGGGGGGGGGTCACTTCCAATATATGATGATATAGGGATGAGCTGCTTGAATAGGTACCTTTTTCTTGCTTCAGATTATATGATAAGGGTAGTACATTGTGATGAAAATATGTGATAAGGTAGGGAATTTCAGATGAGATTATGTGATAAGGTCAATTTATTGCATCTAAATCAGATACTAATTAGCATTTGACATATCTACATTAATAAAGTATTAAACTGTGTGTAATTTTCTACTTTTTGATTGAAAATAAAGAATTTACAGTATTCACCCCGATATATGACAAGGTATACTTGTCAGCATTATATATGATTAGGTTTACTTTTCTGTTAAAAATATGTGAAAAGGTATATATTTTTGAGATTCTTAATATATGATAAGGGTGGGGTCCTGATATGCCAGCGGCTCACCCCTACCAAAAAGCATATGGAGTGACCCCCATGAGAAAATGGAGGAAAAAAATGAAGATTTTCAATAAAAATTTGTCGAGATCTCATTTTTCACTCTCAACTCTAGAATTAAAAATAGGGTGACACAGATTTCCGTCTGCCGTATTTTATTTCACGTGTTGCTTTTTCTCGCTTTTAAGATCGTAATTTATCCCTCATCTGATTTATCAGAGAATATATGTCTCTGTATTTATTAAGTATTCCTTCTATATCTTTCGATTATCGAGCGTACATTAGGGGTTATCATCGTACAGCGTCCATTACCTTTTTTCGTACTCCAAACACGATCTTATTTCACGTACACAAGAATTTCGATATTTCTATTTTTATACACCGTACAATGACCCACTCTTTTAAAACCCTCATTAATCATATAAATAGAGAATTTGAGTACTATGTGGCATAAACACCATTACTCATACCATCGATGTCATTGTAGCATATTTTCAGTAAATTTATACAAATTTGAGTACTAAATGGTATTTACACGATATAGTAAAATATCGATACCCCTATTGTTGCATTCAGTAAATGTTTGAATTGAGTCCTAGATGGCATTTATATCATATCCCATACTATCCAAATGCGAACTGTTGCATATTTTTGGTAAATTTATACTAAATTTAAACACTAGATGGCATTAACATCATATGGCATAATACCGATATCTTATCAGTAAATTTGTACAAAATTTGAGTATTAGATGGCATTTACAACATATCGCATACTATCGATATCCCTAATGTTGGATGTTTTCAGTAGATTTGCACCAAATTTGAGTACTAGATGATATTTACACTATATCGCATATTATCGATATCCCTATTGTTGCATGTTTTCAGTATATTTGTACAAAATTTGAGTATTAGATGGCATTTACACCATATTGCATACTATCGATATCCCTATTGTTGCGTCTTTTCAGTTTATTTGTACCAAATTTGAGTAATAGATGACATGTACATCATATCGCATACGATCAATATCCCTATTGTTGCATGTTTTCAGGAAATTTGTACCAAATTTGAGTATTAGATGGCATTTACACCATATCGCATAATATCTATATCCCTATTGTTGCATATTTTCAGTAAATTTGTACCAAATTTGAGTACTAGATAGCATTTACATGATATCACATCATATCGAAATCCCTATTGTTGCATATTTTCAGTATATTTCCATGAAATTTGAGTACTAGATGGCATTTACACAATATCGCATACTATGTATATCCCTATTGTTGCATGTTTTCAGTAAATTTATGCCAAATTTAAGTATAAGATGGCATATACACCATATCCCATACTATCGATATCCCTATTGTTGCATGTTTTCAATATATTTGTACCAAATTACATATGATTAGAGTACAAGATACCATGTACATCATATCACATACTATAGATATTCCTACTGTTGCATGTTTTCAGTAAATTTGTGCCAAATTTGAGTACTAGATGACATTTACATCATATTGCATACTATCGATATCCCTATTGTTGCGTCTTTTCAGTATATTTGTACCAAATTTGAGTACTAGATGACATGTACAGTCAAACTTGCCTTGAATAAGCAGCCTCCTGATTTTAAAGGTCACCTTTTGTAGTTCGCTTCTTAGTATATTTCATATAAATCAAACCTCATTTAAAAGGCCACCTTTCTTGAAAGGCCAGTTTGACTCCTTCCAAAAGGTGACCTCTTAAATCAAGTTCCACTGTACATCATATCGCATACTATCGATATCCCTATTGTTGCATGTTTTCAGTATATTTGTACAAAATTTGAGTATTAGATGGTATTTACACCATATCCCATACTATCGATATCCCTATTGTTGCGTCTTTTCAGAATATTTGTACCAAATTTGAGTACTAGATGACTTGTACATCATATCGCATACTATCTTTACCCTATTGTTGCATGTTTTCAGGAAATTTGTACCAAATTTGAGTATTAGATGGCATTTACACCATATCGCATACTATCTATATCCCTTTTGTTGCATATTTTCAGTAAATTTGTACCAAATTTGAGTACTGGATGGCATTTACATGATATCGCATAATATCGATATCCCTAATGTTGCATATTTTCAGTATATTTGCATCAAATTTGAGTACCAGATGGCATTTACACAATATCGCATACTATGTATATCCCTATTGTTACATGTTTTCAGTAAATTTATGCCAAATTTGAGTATAAGATGGCATATACACCATATCGCATACTATCGATATCCCTATTGTTGCATGTTTTCAATATATTTGTACCAAAGTTGAGTACAAGATGACATGTACATCATATCACATAGTATCGATTTCCCTACTGTTGCATGTTTTCAGTACATTTGTGCCAAATTTGAGTACTAGATGATATTTACATCATATCGCATACTATCTATATCCCTATTGTTGCATATTTTCAGTAAATTTGTACCAAATTTGAGTACTTGATTACATTTACACAATTTTGCATACTATCTATATCCCTATTGTTGCATATTTTCAGTAAATTTGTACCGAATTTGAGTATTAGATGGCATTTACGCCATATCGCATACTATCGATATCCCTATTGTTGCATGTTTTCAATATATTTGTACCAAAGTTGAGTACAAGATGACATGTACATCATATCACATACTATCGATATCCCTACTGTTGCATATTTTCAGTAAGTTGTGCCAAATTTGAGTACTAGAGGACATTTACATCATATTGCATACTACCTATATCCCTATTGTTGCATATTTTCAGTATATGTGTACCAAATTTTAGTACTAGATGACATGTACATCATATCGCATACTATCGATATCCCTATTGTTGCATATTTTCAGTAAATTTGTACCAAATTTGAGTACTAGTAATATTTTACACAATATCGCATATTATCTATATCCCTATTGTTGCATATTTTCAGTAAATGTGTACCAAATTTGAGTATTAGATTGCATTTAACCATATCCAATACTATCGATATCCCTATTGTTGCATGTTTTCAGTATATTTGTACCAAATTTGAGTACTAGATGACATTTACATCATATCGCATACTATCGATATCCCTATTATTGCATATTTTAAGTAAATTTGTACCAAATTTGAGTACTAGATGGCATGTACATCATATCGCATACTATCAATATCCCTATTGTTGCATTTTTCAGTATATTTGCACCAAATTTGAATACTTGATGGCATTTACACCATTTCCCATACTATCGATATCCTCATTGTTGCATATTTTCAGTATATTTGTACAAAATTTGAGTACTAGATGACATGTACATCATATCGCATACTATCGATATTCTTATTGTTGCATGTTTTGTACCAAATTTGAGTACTAGTAACATTTTACACAAAATCGCATACTATCTATATCCCTATTGTTGCATTTTTCAGTATATTTGCACCAAATTTGAATACTAGATGACATTTACACCATATTGCATGCTATCAATATCCATATTAATGCATATTTTCAGTAAATTTGTGCCAAATTTAAGTATTAGCTGGGATTTACACCATATCGCATACCATCGATATCCCTATTGTTGCATGTTTTCAGTATACTTGTACCAAATTTGAGTACTATGTGGCATTTACTTCATATCGCATACTATCGATATCACTATTGTTGCATATTTTCAGTAAATTTGTACCAAATTTGAGTATTAGATGACATTCCCAGCTAACACAAACCATTTTCGAAACATTTTATTCTAAGTTTATTGGCGGTTCGTCAAAACATTTTATTGAAACATTTTTAAAATGTTTTGAAAACGTTTTATCTTTTTTAAAAACATTTCGAAAACATTTTAAAAACGTTTTGACAAAATGCGCTGACAAACTATTTTTCAAACTTTAATAAGAACATTTTTGTAATGTAACATTTTAACATAACATTTTAAAGTTATTTTCGGTAACATTTTTTCACATCATACTTAAAACATTTTAAAATCGTCACACCAGAAAATTGTTTCGGACATTTTAAATAACATTTCGCCAAACGTTTTTTAAGACATCTTGAAAATATGTTTTTATTCTGTTACACTGCTATATTATAACGAAACGTTATAACTCCACTGGCGTTTGATGTTTCCGTTAGGTTGAAGTAAAACATTTAAACTATATTTTTACAGCTTTCGAATTACCAGTAACTGACCGCACAATAGGTTTGGATGGCATGTTAATACAATTACAAACAATAAGATTTTATAATTTAAAGACACTTTTTGTACCTTTCTTAAATATTTGGGCCTAAATATTTCAAGGAAACATTCTTGAAACATTACAAAAAAAATTTCAATCTAATCAAAATAGAACATGTTGATGAAACATTTTAAGAATATTATGCTTATATGTTTTATTTGGGTAAGTGGCACAACATTTTTGCAAAACAGTTTTAAAACATGGTGCAAATATGTTTTAATCAAATAAGCATTGACACATTGCCAGTTAGTTTTTTATAACTATAAATATGATAAAAACTAATCTGTTAAAAAGTGAATTAATTGTATGGTTTGTAATATGCGTTTATATCATATAATAAATTTATTTTTGGTATTGAATACCAGGGACGTACATTTGAATATTTCAATATATGTCCTTGTGAAAACATTAAAAAACGTGTATATATTTTTTGGACAATCAACCCATTAAAAACAACTGAAATACAAGCATTCACAAAAAAATTTGCATTTAATTGGACTAAAATTTAATACATGTACCAATTAATTATTCAATATATTATTATGTCTACATTTTCTGAAGCGGGTGTAATATTGACTGATAACAGTAACAATTTTAAACAGATAAGAGATTGTCATAACAGCATGTAATCGATGATATACATGTAGTTTAAGTGAAAACAGATGTTTATCTCTAATAACAAGAAATGGGCATTGTCCTTACACACCCGAAAATGTGTGATTTTAAAACTAGTTACATGAAAGATTTATTACATGTTCGGTCGATGTTATTAAAAAAAATCTGCGTACGAAATCAAGTTTTTACTTTACCACATCGTTGAATGAATGACAGTTTACTATAATTTTATTTAGTGGAGGATAGTTTTCTGTGAACATTTTTTCTCGGATCATGCGGATTATGTACATATCTTTCATTGAACAATGCGCGAGGAGAGCACAAGTTTGCTATAGAAATTGATACGAAACAATCATAGTTTTTATTTCATGATAAATAGTTTGGGATTGTTTTCATATATAAGAGGCATTAAAGGAGGCATAGCATTTACTGCTGGAATAGATTTTATTGAATCTATTACTTGACTTTATATATTATATAACTGAGTAAAACATCATTACTGCCAATGTTTTAATAATTTTTAAATAATAACACCTATTCAGATTTGGTGTGAAAAAATATGCAATTTGGGTTCAGTATTTATATGTTGTTTTTGCTCATGATCTATGCTATATGTTAATTTGATTTGAAGCCATTATACTACAACCGAAAGCTAGACATTTCATTTGCAGATACATAACCGATACAAAAATGACCATTTAAAAATATTATATTATGCAATGTACACTGTAAATACAGGATTTAATATCACGCTTAATTCTGGAAAAAAAACTCAAATTATCTAACATAAGGATGCATGAGAGTGACAATAAAATGTGGAAAATGTACACCATACAAAACTATAATGAAAAAAGCAGCCTTTGCTAAATGAACAAACATTGCTTAAGGTAAACGGCAGCGCTGTTTCTTTTTTTAAGTAATGTTGAAAAAAAACTCTTAAAACATTTGGAAGAAATATTACGATTGAATATTTTTGAAATATTTCAGAAAAACATTCTTGTGAAACATTGTAAAAAT
Organism: Modiolus philippinarum; assembly: GCA_002080025.1. Lineage (NCBI taxonomy): Eukaryota > Metazoa > Mollusca > Bivalvia > Mytilida > Modiolidae > Modiolus > Modiolus philippinarum. Next base: position 25,452 of record MJUU01064864.1, read on the forward strand.
GTTTCCGTGACCATACATTTGAAGGTTTTTAAAACATTTTTCAAACTGTTTTAGAGATGTTTTTTTAAACATTTCATCTGAATGCTTTTATAACGTTTTCCAAAAACATTCCATTAAACATTTTAAAAACATTCCAAAAATGTTCTGAAGGAAATGTTTTGGTCTAACATTTTCATAACATTTCAGTAAAATGTTTTCTACAAAACAGTCTAGAAACATTTCCGTAACCATACAAAAAATGATTTTTAAACCATTTTTAAAAATGTTTTCACACCATTTTTGAAAACGTTTTAAAATGTTTTAAAACATTTCTGTGCTAGCTGGGTTTACACCATATTACATACTATCAATATCCCCATTGTTGCATATTTACAGTATATGTGCACCAAATTTGAGTACTAAATGGCATTTACACCATATTGCATACTTTTGATAGCCTTATTGTTGAATCTTTTCAGGAAATTTGTACCAAATTAGAGTCACAGCAGCTAGATAGCATTGTGACAAAATGGCATATACTATGAATACACCGTATGTTGCATGGTTTAGACAAATGTGTGCCAAATTGAGTTTTAGTTGACATTTATAGCAAATCATACTAAATATGAGAGTTTGTTAGTATATCAATTTCTTGCGTGTTTTAGGGAACATTATGAAAGGGAAAATCGATCAAAATATCCATTAGCGTACTGTGAGGACATTAATACGTCATATCATAATATTTTCTCGCAAGTTTTCGCGGGATTGTAAAATTGTTGAAAAAATATTACTTTTGTCAAGTTTTTTGCAAAATTTATTGAAAAATATGTGTCTTGAACAATCGCGATCTTCACGAACATAATTTCCATCGGCTTTCGGCGGAAAATTCTTAAATAAGTTAAAATACAAATAAAAAAAAGAATATGTTTTTGCGGTTTTATATACACATCTCCGGTTTTATTTAAAAAAAAAAGATAAACGCTTTTTGTCACTACATGTTTTGGGCGTTTGGGTTTTTTTACTAGAAACTGGGACTAATATAACATATTAGTCCCAGCTAGAATTATTATTTATATTATTTATGAATGTAGAAAATATCCACCTGCTGGCGTATAAAAAGCACGATTAATTTTCTTTATCATTGCTTTATAAGGTTAACATATTTTTAAAAATGTATTTAGGGACCGACCATTTAATCTGAAAATGGAGGGTATGTTTTTTTTTTTCTGGACAGAAAATTATTATTTTTTGCACGCGTATCAACAAAATATTTCTTTTCAAAATTAACATTATTTTTTTTGGCAGAAAGCCTCATTCAGAAATTTTTTTTTCATCATTTTGGCAGCCAAAATATCTTTTTCACATAAAATCAGATCCAAAATATTTTTTTTAGAAAAAAACCATAGCCCCCCCCNCCCCCCCCCCCCCCCCCCCCCTTCAAGTTAAATGGTCCGTCCCTTAATATCAATTCGATTGCGTCAGTCCCGAGTCACCACGCAGTTCATTGTCTCTCGTTCACATCGTGTCGCTCGATCGTGTATGGTTTATGGTCCACAGTTACCGAGTACGGAGTATGGGTTATGGTTTAGGTTCATAGTGTATGGTGTATGGTTCATAGTGTATGGTGTATGGTTCACGTTGCAACACCATACACCATTACACCATACACCATGAACCATTGAACCATACACCATGCATCATTGAACCATACACCATTACACCATACACCATAAAATGGTTATGTTTTATCCTACAAGTACTGTAATATTTTGAGGATAAGGTCAAGACAAGTTATTTCTATGTTTGGCGTCAGCGCGCGCATTGAAAATGTGTTAATTTATAAAAATAAAAACAAGCAAGGAATGTTTTTCGTTTTCACTATTAAATTGATATTTTAATCGTCGTTTAAGAGGACCATCAATATAAAATACTATAAGAAAGTCATTTAAAACGACTTACATAAACTGAAATGGGAAAACGGTTAGCAATGATGAAAAAATATATCTCAATTGAGTTATGAAAACTGACTTTTGATAAATATTGCCCACATCGAAGTCTATTTTTTCCAAAAATTCTTTCCTTGTTTTTTATTTTGTTTTGGTTTGTTTGCCTCATACCCGCTTACATTTCAAAAATAATGTTGACGCCCAACAGAGAATTAGATTGGTTTTGCTTAATTCATATTTTTTTGTGTCGATGACAAAAAACTTAAAATGTTGTCAAGTGTGATATATATTTAATGAATAAACAATTAAAAGATATGGAGTAAATGCACATGAGACAAAATCTCTACAAATGCATAGTAGTACCAAGCAATTGAACAACGGTTTAACTTTTGCTCTTCATCTTGAAGTCACCATAAGGCCTTCAACAATAAGCTGTGCCCATACCTCATAGTAAGTTCGAACCAACCCCAAGCACACGTTTGAGTGGCATTCATTGCTTGATGTCGAACAGAGCTACATCCATGGGTTTATTTATAACAAATAAACAAATACCATGGATAAGGGATCGTCAACAAACATTAATTTAACTGGCAAATGACTAAATACAGAAGATAAAATCTAAACGTTTGGAAGACCATAATCTCAAAGATACTTAAGGTTAGTGAGGACAGCTGTCACGTGATTAAACCATAAAATTAAAAATGTTCAGAATGGAATGAAATTTGACAGGAATGTTACTGAGCATGTGTAGAAACGAACTATGGTTTTAAAAACATCAATGTGGCTACCGTTGCTATGGGAACAGAAAATGGCAGGAAATTTTGAAATTGCTCCAAAATGACTGAAATTTGACAGAAAGGTTACTTAGCATATGTAGATACGAGTTTTGGTCTTAAAATATATGAAAATGGTGACCATTGCCATGAAAACAGCAAAATTGCGGGAAAAATTCAAATTCCTTCGTATATGATGAACTTGAAATAAGGTGATAAAAATAAAAATAATAATAAATTAGTACAGTAAAAGTGCTCAAAAAAGGAAAATAACTTTGATAAAAATTAAATAAGATAGAGATATAGTAGTGAAAAAAGTCAAGATGTACAGAGAGAGGTGAGAAAAGTGGAAAAAATGATAGAATAAAACTTGAAAATTGTGGGAAGAGAGAATTCACCCTAGAACAACAATAGCAGTCTCCCCCTTCTTAGAAATTAACAAAACAATGTATAATTGGTTTTTATCTGGTCAAAAGGGGGGTAAATGGGAATTCTGACCATTATTCAGGGGGAGGTAACTTTGACTCCATTTATTTAAGAAAAGCGCCTGGAAAGGTGGTCCAATATTTATACCAAAGAAAGGGTATATATTCAACAGTAATATATTTAAAAATAGCCATTTTGAATTCGGAATTATTTTTGGGGTCGGGTGTCCTCACTAACCTTTAAAACTGATAGAGAGCAAAAAAACCAATATGATCTTAATGTAAAGCCAAAATCTGCTAAGGACAGAGCCTTGCATAAGGGNAAAACAAAACAAAACAAAAAAAAAAACAAAAAACAAAAAAAAAAACAAAAAAAAAAAACATTTTTTTTTCAATTAAAAGAAATAATGATAAAAAATACTAATATTAATACATGTAAATAAAATGCCAAGAATGTTTCCAATATTAATATAAAAATACGTACAATTTATTTGAATTCCAATATTAACAGGAATTCAAACTAATTGTACGTGTTTTTATTTGTTGAACTGTATTATGAAAAATTTGCGAATATATTTCAACAGCTAAATAAGTAGAATGCAGATTGTAGAAAGAGAGAAACAGACTTATTCTGATAATTTCTTTTTCTAAACCAGTATTCAAACACTAATGCGACTAATAGATTTGCCTTATATTTGATAGCTAGAGTTAAAATGGTTATGTTAAAATATACTAATTTTGCAGTCGTCATGTAGAACTAACACCGGAAGTATTAAAGGTTATTTTCTGGCGGGTAGAAACATGATGTGGCTACCAGTAAGTATCATCATTAGATATATGGTAATTGTTGATCTAAAATCTTGTAATGCAAGAAAGAGTAAAGTACATACATTGAAAACATAGATTTTTATATAAGCCAAAATTGGTTGGTAAAATACATTTTTTCTATTTAGTTGAGTTAGTGAATAAGTGTAAAATAATACAAAAATAAAATTAAGCCGAATCACTACTACAGGACAAAAATACTCTCGGTCTTAAAGATGTTTGAGAATTCCCCTTTCACAGGATTCTGAAAGATGACAAAATTATTGAAGTACGTGCAATCATTTTTACTGTTTTTTTTGTGAAAATATGTTCATAGAAAGAGAACTAAAATTAAAAACGTGCAAAGCACAATGTTTTATTGATTACTATCTAGCCTTTCTTTTCTCTAATGTATGTCTTTTTTCTAGGTTGGAGCTTCTGTGTTTGCAACCAATGTGGGTAGTCATTTTTTTGTCGGAATGGCGGGTTCTGCTGCTGCAAATGGAATTGGTGTAGTTGTGTACGAATGGCATGTGAGTATACCGGCTGGCTATATAGCATTACGCACAAGGTTATTTAGACCTTTGTCAATTCTTTGACACTAATGGGAAAAAACATAGAGTCAGTACATAGGAACTTATAAAACTTTAATCATCACTGCAGTTATTGCATTGTAATCACATGCAACACAGCAATATGAATTAACTATTTTTATGCCCCCAGATTGAGGATTGGGGGCATATTGTTTTTGTCCTGTCTGTGTGCCTGTGTGTCTCGGGG
>MJUU01064864.1:31042-51966 GCA_002080025.1 Modiolus philippinarum
AAAAAAAAAAACACACACACAAACAAACACTGTACTCCCTACGCTGGGGTCAGTTATATATCATTTTACGGTCAAGCGAAAATAATTAAACAAAAATAACCAATTTGGATAAAATCAAAAAATTATCGTACAAAATCATCAGACGGTTTAAACCCACAATGCAATGCGATAAGGCACTTCCGATTGACGCGATTTACATAGTGTATGCGTTCAGGCGTTAATGTAGCGATCGTAGTGAGTGGAATATAACGACTGGATTATTCGGGTTAACATGGTTCACGTTTGTTGGCAAAATTGACAAGTTTACTGCCTTTAATTGATATATTTTGCAATATTTTTATGATAAATGGCGATATATTCAAAATGTATTATGTTTTAAGCAGTAAATATGCTTAAGCGATTTTTGACGCCGAAAGAACGACATTTTCTTTCAATCAAGGTAAGTTCCTAATCGGTAAATCATTTTAGTAAATGTCATCTTTTTTCAAATAGCAAGGATGTATAACAACGATTTCTGTACGAATCATTACTGTCAGCTTTGAAATATTGAAAAACTTGGTATGTTATTTCCTTGGTATGTTTACTTCCACATTGTGCCATAACGCCTTCCACTTTGTCTTTTTGCCATGACACCCTTGTTGAATTGAATTATTACAAAATAAAAATGATTAATCTAACCTTTTCATAGACAAACTTTATGAAAGGAAGCAGAAAAAATAATTGCACCTGTAATCAACACACAAACTGATCACAACAGGTGATCTGATTATGACCAGCAGATTTATCCAGGATATCTCACGAGCTGTCCCTAAATAATTATGTGTGATGAGAATTAGTTCTATATTCACACGAGACTCAAGATACTGTTAAAGTTTTCTTAGTTATATAGGCAAAATAGGATAAAGTGAAGAATATGAACACAATACTAGTACTACCAGTATTGTACAATACTAGTATAATATTTGTGTACCAGTATTGTACAATCCTGGAAGACACTGGAAAATACTGGTAAACCAGTTTTGCAGATACTGAAAGATACTGGAAAATACTGGTACAACTAGTATTGCAGATACTGGCAGATACTGGAAAATACTGGTACAACTAGTATTGCAGATACAGTACAGGCAGAGTCATACGATGATAGATGTCCCAATCAGACATGATGTCAGACATGTCCGACAGATGTCCCAGACTGATCCCCTACTGTTAATGATGCCTAAGGGTCATAAAACATGGGTCATAAAATAATTAATGTACCTGACTAGTGTTGTGATTTAGTGATAAGTCAATTATAATCCCTTACCTGTGGAAGGCAATAATCATTCTAATAAAATAATTGATAATTATCTAATATTGAAATCAATAAATAACTAAATACCGAAGTTACAAATTTGATAAGTTTTGCATTTATTTGATTTAATTGTATTTCAAATTTTCAAAAAATGCAGTATAATTCATTATAACCTGACAATCAACGTAGATGTATTAAACATGTACAATTCAGAAAAGTTCAATTGAATACACTTTTGTTTCTATGCAACTATAGTTTTTAAATTTTTAATGCAAATATAAAAAAACTATATGTAAATAATCCATCAAAAAATTGAAAATTGTGAAGCATGTTTAATAGTAAGAAATTTCTTATATTATTATGTGGCTTATGTAAAAAAACAACTGATTAATATTTTTTTTTAATAATTATTATCTGTTTTCAAATTAAATATATAAAATAGATGTAAAATAAAACTTATCACCTATACCCTAATTAAAATCAGTGAAGCAGAAGAACAATTTTATGACCCCTCATAAAATTGTCAGATTTTCGGTTTGGGACATGTCCGACAGGGACATTTATCATCATTTGACTGCCTGTACTGTACTGGAAGATACTAAAAAATACTGGTACAACTAGTATTGCAGATACTGGAAAATACTGGTATAACTAGTATTGCAGATACTGGAAGATACTGGTATTGTTGGTATTGCAGACATTAGTTTTTAATTAGTATTTTGGAGACTGCGTAATGTTCTTTTTTTGTTTCAAAATTGATTAAAAAAATCAAATGTTATAACCCAGATTATAAATCAGTTAATTCCACAATTAGTGAAATTGAAAAGATTAATATATCAAATCAGTATAACACGAATTTTTATGGAATTTAAAAGGATTTTGCAATAAAATTATTCCAAAATCATGCAAAGCTATATATTTACACTTCTTATTTAGATTCCCAAAATGACGAAAGGACCTGCTTAATTCGATTACTATATAACAAGAAAATAGACCTGAAACAGTTCGATACTACTCCCATAACCCTTGCAAAAACGATTTGAGACATTGATTACAATACAAGTACATGAGCAGTATTGTCAACAGTAACATTACTGGTTTTACAGGTTTTGTCCATAATAAAATATCGGTAATACTAGTATTGGAAGTTTACAATACTGGTAATACCAGTATTGTGAATAACATAATACTGGTACAACTAGTATTGTGAAAATTTACAATACTGGTATTACCGGTATTGTCCTCAATACAATACTGGTACAAGTAGTATTGCATAAAACACAATACTAGAAAAACACTAGTATTGTAAAAACACAATACTGGTATAACTAGTATTGTAAGCAACACAATACTGGTACAACTAGTATTGTATTTTTCACAATACTGGTAAAACTAGTATTGTAAACAAAACAATACTAGTAATTCCAGTATTGTTGCATAGAATACTGGTATAAAATTTTCTACCAGTATTGTACAATACTTGTAGTACTAGTCTTCACTTTATCCGAGCTAGGTACTTTCATTATCTTACTTGTTCTGCATAAATGTATAACATTATGCGAGTTACATGAAGGTAGTGTTTGAACTGTAATCCTGACTGTGCTTGTTGTCCATATTTGATCAGGCATGGGGCGAATTACAATGCAATTCAATGCATTATATTACAATTACATTTGAAAATTTAGCATTATATTACAATTACAATTACTTCAATTTTTCAAAATAAAGCATTATATTACAATTACTTTACAAGAGTAATGCATTAAATTACACATTACATTTTTCAAATTTATCAAGAAAAGAAACAGTTAATCATGCATTTGCAATTTATTTACAGTGAACATTGTGAACATGTTTATGTAGCAGGAAAAAAACCAAATTAAATCAACCTTTTAAAACTAATAATCTTGCTTCTCTTGAAATAACTAAATACCGAAGTCACTGTGAATTTACTTTCTGCATATGTGCATTTCGACAACTTATGTCTCATCAGTGCAGATAAAATCTAAACGTTTGGAAGACCATAAACTCAAAGATGTTTAAAAACTGACAGAGAACAAATAACCAAAGTGATCTAAGTTTAAAGCCAAAATCAGCTAAGGACAGAGCTTTGCATGAGGGAGATACTCCTTAGTTTTCAATAAAATTTACAAAATTTTAGATATTGAAAGGTTTAAAAAATAATCGGCTTTCGGGTCAGCACCGAAGTACTGACTACTGGGCTGGTGAATACCCTCGGGGACTAACAGTCCACCAGCAGTGGCATCGACCCAGTGGTAACAAATAACTCAATACCGAAGTCACTGTGAATTTACTTTCTGCATATGCACATTCCGACAACTTATGTCTCATCAGTGCAGATAAAATCTAAACGTTTGGAAGACCATAAATTCAAAGATGTTAAAAAACTGACGGAGAACAAATAACCAAAGTGATATAAATTTAAAGCCAAAATCAGCTAAGGACAGAGCTTTGCATGAGGGAGATACTCCTTAGTTTTCAATGATTCAGATTCATTAAAAAATTACAAGTGGAAAGATCCATCCTTCTAGTTAAAGTTTCTGTATTTATACATTTCATTGCATTTATATAAATGTAATTTCTATACTGTACTATCTCTTTTACCAAGTATATGTAGTTTATATTTTTCATCCTTTTTCACAATTTTCTGGGAAAATTATAAAATTTATAATCAAGAATTAAACCTTAGGGGTCGGGGGAAATAAATGAGGGCATTTTTCAACTTCACTGTGTTAAGTTCATCTTATCATTTCAAAATTAAAAGAATGAACTTGATAACATTATATAGTTTTTGAGAAAAAAGGTTCCGTTCAATTCCCTTTACATATATATTCATGGTTGGGTGTCATCCTTGTTTGCCCACTTTTATAATTACAGGTATAAATAGAGTTGGTTTCTAAAAACTGACACTTTAATTAACACCATTTAAAGCCAAAAATACACTTGTCAAAGGAAAGAAATTAATTGAAATGTAAACTAATTAAGAGTTTTACATGTGACAATCATTGATCTTTGAACTAATTAACCTTTGATCACCGGAAGGTTGTGTTTATTTGAAAAATAAGGATTGCAAATTTTCAAAACTAGCATTGAAATTAAATGTTTTTCATCATAAAATTTTTGAATGAAAACAAAAATTATACTTTTAGATAAGTTGCAAAGCTGGCAGATATAAGAGAAAAACAATGTTCAAAATTTCCATGGAGATCCAATACATTTCACGAAAGCATTTTTTTTATGGTTGGAAAGCTTTACCCAAAGTTTTAAAGAAGAAAAAAAAGCAATGCTATGTAATGCCATATAATGCCTAATTACAGGCATTTTGAAATGTAATGCATTATATTACAAATACATGTAATGCTAAAAATGGAACAATACACATTACATGCATTACTTTGTAATAATGTAATGCATTACAGGGCATTACAATTACAAATTAGCATTACCCCATGCCTGTATTTGATATAAAATATCTCCAGAATATGTCAGTCTGATTGTTAGATTTCACTAAGATTTCAATTTGAGCTTTGTATCAATCCTTGCGGCAATTACAAAATGTATTACAAACTTGGTTAATGCCTCTACATGGTGGTCTTTGAAGTTATCTCTATTCTAGTAGGCTGGCCAGTACTTAGGTGCTGGCAAATCCACAAAATGCATAATATTACAATATCCAATGCCCTCATGCAGTAACTACACTTAGTTAGTTTTTGGTGTTGCCTTTAAATAAGCTTGGTTTGTTGTGCACTTTATAAATTTCTAATTCTGTTACTTGCTAGGCCTTTAACTAAACAGTATATAACTTTTGTCTGTCTTCCAAATGTTTTCATTTTATCTGGGCTAAAGGATACAAAAGAATGTATAATTTGTCAAAATGAGTACTGAAACTGACTAGGACTAAAGTATTTTCATTTTTCTATAAGTATTATGGTAATGATGAGAAAATACAATCTGACTTATAAATAGAGATGAGTTGATATTACTACAATTTTAATTTGCAATAATTTGAGGTCATGATTGTTCTCCTGAATTACATGACATGTGTATGAATAATCAAAATGGCACAGAACTTTTTATTCAGTTATAACCAAAATTAAATTGAGAGAAATTTGAAAAGAAAATAACCGTTCCAGATATATTGGTGAGAATATAATCAAGACAAAATACATTTATGTGTTTTTCTTACACTACAAATGTATCTGAGATTAAATGGCACCATCTAAGAGTTAATATGAGATCATACCAACTTAATAAATATTTTATTTATTTATTTAAAAAAATAAATTATAAAAAAATAAAGTACTCTCTCGCCCCTGTGTTTTGGTACTCGCCTCAAAGGAATCCATATTTAGAATAATTTTTTTTTAAATTCTTATCGCTCGCTCGCCCCAAATTTTTAGGCCTAAAAGTCCGAAGAAATTAAATTGGTGTGGCCTTATTCATTCTATTGAGATTTTGTTTGCCTCATGTCATTGCTAATATAATTGCGTAACTGAAGGATGCTACGGAAGCATGGAGGGGACATGTGACATTTGTTTCTATCTCATGGCCACGAGATAGCTATGTCGTGGCCAGGAGATACTATCTCGTTCCCACGACATAACAACTCGTGGCCATGAGATAGCTATCTCGTGCCCACGACTTACTATGTCGTGGCCACGATATAGCTATGTCGTTCCCACGGGCTACTATCTCGTTCCAAGGACATACTAACTAGTGGCCACGAGATACTATCTCGTTGCTATGAGATAGCTTTGTCGTGGCCACGATATACTATCTCGTTTCCTTGACATAATAAAAACATAAATATGCCCCCAAAAAATAAGTAAAAGGTCAAGGTCACAGAGGTAAAAAAGGAGTTAGATTGGGCATTTTCATATATTTTACTGTAGAATCTGGGGGCATATGTAGTGTTTCACAAACACATCTTTTTTCAAGCCGTTATTAGAGACGAATACATATATCATTTCCAATGTATAAATATAAATTTTATACATAAGTGAATGAACAAATAAAGGGAATAAATGCACATGGGACAAAATCCCTTTAAATACAGGGTAAGGTTAAGCAAATGGAACATCGCTTTCATTGTTGTTCTTCATCTTGAAGTCACCATGAGGCCTTCAACAAAGAGCAAAAACTCATACCTCATAGTAAGTTCAAGACTGCCCCTAGCACCGGTTTGTGCGGAATTCACTTGCTAAATGATGAATAACGCTACATCCATGTATCCATTTTGTCATGGATGCGGGGTCTTCAACAAGCATAACATATTGGGCATAGTACTCTTACAAACATTGTCATCCTCAATGGACAATACAACATTTAAACGATCACGGAGCACTCATCCAGTTGATTGTAAGAAAATTTGGCAAGTAAAATCGGAAGAGTGTGGGCAATATATATATATATATATATATATATATATATATTTATATATATAACTAGGTTATTTTTTTTCAAAACAAGAAAGCCAAATGTTGAATTTTCATAGTGCATTCATATGAGAAATTCGGGCACTGTCATCCTTTTCCCGACAATGGGACCAATTAGCAATACAACTTTTAAACTTTTAAACAGGGCACTTACCGGGTTGATTGTAAGAAAACTTGGCAAGTAAAATCGGGAAATGTGGGCAATAAATATATATGCAGATGTCCAGAAAATTAGTTTAATTTATTTTTTAAAAAACAAGAAAGCCAAATGTTGAATTTGATAGTGCATTCTTATGAGAAACTCTCACATGAACAAGTACGCCATATCTGACAAAATAAGAAGAACATACATCTCAAGCACGGGGAATCTTTTTGACGGATTTTATATTGCACAAAAGACAAACTCCACCGTAAATGAACATATTAAGGGATATGGAGCAAATGTACATAGGACAAAATGAAACCTTTATTAGTTAGACCTTTCATATTGTACATCCTCTTTTGGACCTTCAACGCTTTCCATGTTGGTGTTTCAAATACCATTTTCTTCACTCATTGTCGAAATAGCGACATGCTAAATTCAACTGTGCTGAAAATTTATGTTTTCTTTTTTTCATTTCTTTTTACAGGCTGTGTTTATTCTCCTTTTATTAGGATGGTTTTTTATTCCAGTTTACGTGTCGTCGGGGGTAAGTCTTGTAAAATGTGCGTTTATGAAAACGTATCCTACAATTTTTCAGCAAAAAGGATATGTTTTACCATTAAAATAGAATAGGCACGCCAAAAATGGATTTTTTCGGTAAAAACCGCCGTCAAAATAGCGACGTCGTCGATAAAAGTTATGATTTCAGGCGTGATTTTAAAGATGAACATCTATACCACGGAAACGAACTCGGTGACTCTATAAAAAATTATATCAATAAAACAGAAATTTCTTTGGCAACATAATATAAATTTTTCAGAAAAATTGTAGGATATAGTTTGAAACGACGATAATTTAAAGTGAAAATTAGAATTAGTTTACGTTCATTCTAAAGCAAATTTATAACGTTCCCCGGTAGCGGCGCTTATTTACGTACCTCTCACCTTAACACAGGGGAAACGTACGTGTCTAAAGGCCTAATACAGTTTGTATCTATGATCAAACAAATTTGAAGAATTAAAATAACATAATAGTTCAGGAATGGAGCGATGAAGCGTTGTTTTGGCTTATCGCACCTCTTTACCGCACACCTTAAGGGCAGTGTAAGTAAGAACAGTACAAAATCCATCTCCTAGTTATGAAATAAATTAGAATTTGATTTAGACTCGTAAACTTTTTTATGTTTTAACTTCATAAAAACAAAGGGCAGGTAAAGTCTAAAAGTGATTAAAATGTAAAGGTCTATTCCATTGTTATGGAAAAACCAATTCGTTCATCTCTCTGAAAGAGTAATTTCTTGTATTATTAAAAATCTGTTGGTGTATTACGTGTACATCGTATGCAGGAGTAAAATTAATGAACTTACTCGGGAGAAATTCATAATAATAAATTTGAAATAGCACATTTGCAATTGTATTTAGTTTCATGTAGGAAATTTTGATAAAAATATCTAAATATGACATTTTAGTTTTCTGTGGTATTTTAATGTCCAGTTAGGTGAGTGAGACAAATATGGTATAATAATTCAATGGAATATTGGTTGTTGGTTAAAGGAACATAATATTTATATATCAGAAGCTGAAATTAAACAAAATAAAATTTGTCAATTTCTCTTCTGGAAGGCCTTTCATGAACTTAGAATAGAAAATAGAGAATAGAGAAACAGCAGGAAAGTAGGAGTGTAAAACTTGTGCCCAATGTAATACCAATTGTCTGCTGAAATATCAAACAAACATGACATATATCAAGCATGTTAGTGATGCCATCTTCACTATATTCAGGAGTAATATAATTTATTTTGAATAAAAGGTTGAAAAGTTGTGTCCGTACGGTCACAAATCTTGATTAAAATGCTAATGATAAAATATGGAAAAAATGTTTGCTTTACATTAAATTTTGATGTAAGAAAGTTGTGTTTTGTAGGTTTAAAAAAAAACATGTAGTGCATTTTTAATGCAGCGTTTATTTGGTTTTCGTATAGAATAGTCAGTTTGTACGTTTAATTTGATGCTTAAACGGACCTAAACAATGCAAAAATCTCTATGATTTATATACCCTTTATTGCAGGCTTACACAATGCCAGAATACTTGAAGAAAAGATTTGGTGGAAAACGACTGAGAATTTATCTATCATGTTTGGCCATTGTCTTACTGATACTACAGAAAATATCGGTAATACCAGTCAATCGACGTGTAATCACAGCTTAACAAGCTGCAAGGCTAGCTGAACTGCCACTGGCTAGCGCCATGGTAACGAAAAGGATATTTATTTAAGATGTAATGGGTTGAACCGGAAAATAAGGAAAAAATTAATAACTTATATTTTAGCTTGCAATTATGGTTAAAGTTGCATTAATGAACCTCATGAAAACAAAGAAATAATAATTGTGCGCTTATTAACTTGTTTATGGCACAAATCATAAAAGTTGAATCATGGAAGTTAACATCCCATATACGACGAATAAAATCTAATTTTTGAAAGAATAAATGAGCAAATTCATTTATGATATAGTGTCTGAAAAATTTGTCAGTTAATACAAAGTTTCTGTTTTGCCACAAGAGACAAACCACGAAATTTGTTTCAATTATGTCTTTTACGAAAGGATATAGAGTAAATAAACATGAGACCATAACAGATATGTAAACTCAAACTGCAATAAATTTTAATGAGCTGTATGGCCATTTCGGAAATTTATTCCTCATTAGCAGCACTCGATCCCAAACATAGGAAATCCATAATTTCAAAAAAATATTTAAAATGCATAAAACCAAACGAATTCCAAATAATCAGTAATATCAAATATAACCCAGGACGACAACGACTAGAATGGCAATAAAACATTGCTTATCTTGTATCCCTTTAAAGGTATGCCGACTTTGTTATTAGCTTTACTGCATTCCTCATTGCACCAGAAATAGAAACGACATCTACAAGAAATGATATTTACACTTATGTTCTAACCATCCAGAATTTCAGTTTTTTTTATCATTTAAGGTAAGCATGTATGCTGGTGCCGTCTTCATAGAACAAAGTGTTGGTTGGGACATGTACTCGTCTATCATTAGTGTTACACTGGTTACGGCTGTTTATACAATCGTAGGTGAATATCGTATAGATTCTATAACAAAATAGGTAGTTTCATAATGAATAATCAATTTTGTTTTGCTGTACACGTATTTCAGGGAATACCCTCACATCAGAATTATTAGGAACAAAAAATATGGAAAGCCAATATAAGAAAGAATGTAAGAAAGAAGTACTCATAACCGAAAATATCAAAATAAGTTGCCAAATCCAATGCTAAGGACATCTACCGATTGCAATACACGGAATGAAGTCTTAGTATTATTAAGGTACATTTGTGTATTATTAAGTTATATTCGCATTACAATTATAACAAAAACAGCAAATTTCTGTAATTCAAAAGGTATTTTTTCGTGGCAAACAAGCATGAAAACTAGGCTATCGTTATACCCTTTGGGACAGCTGGTCTATCGGCAGTGGCATAATTCATGATATGTTGCAATATTATAGCTAATAACAGCATATCGTTTCCTTTACAGGAGGACTATCAGCAGTTATATATACCGACACACTACAGACAGTTATTATGTTGGTAGGTACTGTCTACCTCACTATAACAGGTATTTATTCAATTTTCTATTACTATTTCAATGCTTTGATTCCTAATTATTTCCATGTAACAAGTGTCATCTTTTTATATTTTAGTCGACCTAGAACAGCAATTACTGAACTAAATATTGCTTTTGAAATAAGTTTATGAGAACAAAAAAATAACTTTTTCAAGTGAAAAATTTTGATTTACTTTTGATATTTCCATTGTCGACCTATGTAACTACAATACTTGGAAAGGTTTCAATCACATGAATAACAAAATACCGGAGTAATAGTAAAAAGATTCCGCAAATTTTGTCTCGTCTTTTGCATGCTCTAATATACAAGATTGGTAGTATTTCGTATATCAGTTTGGTCTTTTGATGTACAAAATGGAATATAGCTTTACTCGTGGGTTTTGCCATAAATGTGACAAGGAAACGTTTTGTTTTCGATACTGAAGAGTTATCTATTGGTATTGAAAGGACTATGCGTTACTATGAATCCAATACATCGACAAACGAATACCGAAGCAAGAACAAGGAAAGGGAGAAATCTAAAATCATAAATCCAAAATCACGGCAATTCACATCCAAACGAATTGAGATAGTATGACAAAGACAAAGCTATTATATCCACAATCTCCGACTATTTTTTCTGAGTTTAAAACTTACCACATTTCATAGTAGATAAAAATGGTGTTATCTAAATCAAAACTATAACCTTGAGATATAATGTCGTTGGTCTAAGCTTGATATAACGACATAATAAAACAAAAAATAAATTAATAATTACTTCCGTATATTGTTACAAACCAAGATAAAAAATATAAATGAATAAGTAGAAAATATATAAATTGAGCTAGATAATTCAAGGTTAAATTAAATTCGTGTTTTGGGCCAACACCGAACTACTTGTGAAAAGTATCGAAGAGGCATCAACCCAATTGTGAAATATAGCTTAATATCGAGGTTACTTCTACATTAGTTTGTTTATATGTTCTGACACTTCATGTCTGTTTAATATACATCCAATCAAAACATTTGGCAGACTACAGCATAATCATGTAAAAAAGCTAATAGATAATAGATAAAAAAGGAAATGGAACTTAAATGTAAAAACGAAAATCATCTACGGACAGAAATAAATAACAAAATACCGAAGTTACTGTTAATTTATTTTCTGCATATGCGCATTTCGACATGTTACGGGACTAAGGGAAAGTTCAATGAAAAAAAATCTCGAGGAACCTTGATTATGATGCAATTTTAATACTATGATTTTATCGTTAATTAAAATAATTGTAGCTTTTACAAAAGTGGGAGGGTACAACGGATTACGTGAAAGGTATATGCATGCTGTACCAAATATAACTACCTGTGGAAATACAACAGCCGGTTACCCTAGAGAGGATTCTTTCAATTTATTTCGGGATCCCGTCTCAGGCGATATTCCCTGGCCTGGGGCTATATTTGGATTAACACCAATGGCAATACTTGCATGGTGTACAGATCAGGTATGTCACGTCAATTAATACTTATCATAACAAATGTTTAAATATTTAAAAGAAATTTAATCAATTTAGGCAACATCGTTTTTGATCTCATAGCCAGGCTTAAACAGGTGACTATAGTTTCAGCAATTGCCATCGTATAATTCATCGGCAAGTATCTACATTTTTACGTTCTGCAAAAAGAATGGATATGTCAGTTTTCTGTCAAAGGACGTTTCTTGAATTACAAAGACTAAGTGCCCTATCTGTATAATAAAAAACGTTGCATTACCCTCGACGATGTTTCAAAATATCTTGGTTATTGGTCTTCTAAGAAAACTACAGCCTTTGCTTTAAATAAACACCATCTTTACGAAGACTATAAATAATCTTAGCAGAAACGACGAAAGAAATTTTCTTGTAAACAAAATCGATTTATTGATGAATGGCCACTTCTACATTGGTTGCATTTATTCCTACAATTATTCAGATACTAACTGTTACTCGGGAATTCGTCAGTAATGTTCAATTCAGTAGTTCATATTAACAAGATGAACAATATATTTCAATCATGTCCTGAATTTACATCCGGCCATTTTGAAAATTTTAAGACTTGAATGCACATCTTTGGATGGGGATCCATCTTCCTGTGAAGTTTGGTCAAAATGGTCTCCAAGTATTTGGTGGGACAAGTTCATGGCCGGGAGAAGAAGAAAGAGAGGAATAATAATAACGAGTGATGATATGTTTGCATGCAAACACAGGTCGCCCAAACCAGATTCCATGCTCAATTGCTCTTTGAAAAAATGTTGTGTTGTATATGTACCGCCAATGATTGTAATAAGTTGTTCTGAAATATTTTTTTTATTCCTCATGTAAGAATATGTTTCTTAAACTCATTGTGTTTTCGTCTTTAAGTGCGATTAGTGCTTTGATTCACTGGTCAAAATTTACAAGGATTGTGTCAGAAAGTTGTGTCATTATGACTACCCATCTCTGTTATAAAGTTTGGACAAAGTTTGTAAAATCCATTGAGGAACAATAATAATAAAAATGTTTTGTTGTAAATTTTTCACCAATGCTTTATGTGTTCTGAAATAATTTCCTTTTTTATTCATCCTGTAAGAATTTGTGTCTTCAGCTCATTATGTTTATCGAACAGTGCTAGTAATGCTTTGATTCAAGATGAAAACTTCATATCCTGTTTCATCATATGATATAATCATTACCTTTTTTAAATATTGTATGGTGTTTTCAATTATTTATCTGTATGACTACCAGTAATTAAACTGTCAAATCTAAAGTTGATAAATGCCACATGCGTAACACTGGCTGTTTTAGGTAAAAATATTTTATAATCTTAACTAATTAATAAGAACAGATGGTTTATATTACCACAATTATTTAAATTTATTTATATACCTGTCATCACCTACACCACTAATAAAATTCTAATTTCAGTTGACGTTAAGGTTATCAATGTCAAACCGCAAATGATATATAATGAAGTAATTTTCATTAATTTAAATAGCAAGAAATGATCAAATAATTTTGGACCAATGTAACAAATGAAGATCTTAACAAGACACACATTTTTGCAATTACATTGAATCAGCTATCTAGTTGTTACAAAAACAAGGTTTAGGGTCAAAGTTCAAAGTGACCAGTGACCTTTGGTATTTTTAAATGTAACACATATCACCTAAGTTGAATGAAAAAGGTTTCAGGTTTCTATCTCTAACCGTTTTCGAGAAAACCCAACTAAAAGATGTGACGAAACTTTCAATGGTCATAACTCCTGAACGGTTCACCATATAATTTCGATTAGAATATATGAAATGTCCGTCATGACCTAACTAACATTTTTGTCATTACATTTTATCAGTTATCTATTACAGTTTCCGAGTTAATCCAATAATAAGATTTGGGGTCAAAGTTCAAGGTGACAAAAGACAGTGGTCATTTGGAAAATTTCAACACCAAAGTGCACATCTTTGGGTGGTGATCTACCTTCCTGTGAAGTTTGATTGAGATTGGACAAGTGGTCTCTGAGAATTTGGTTGGACAAGATGATTTTTAGAGGCGGAAAAATAATAATAAGAAGAAACGGTGCAAACACAAGAAGTCGCCAAACTTTGTTTGGGCGACTTAATAAGAAACGGAGCAAAAACAATAAGTCACCAAACTTCGTTTGGGTGACCTAATAACAGGTAAAAACTGTGTTCGCAAAGCGGAACACAAAAGTCGCCACAACCTCCCATTAATGCGCATCCTGACAAGGTTTTATACTAAAAATTAGTTCTACAACCTCCATAAAATCATTCTGTAAAATTTCATCCAATTTTGAGCACTTTTAATTTTCCCGCTTTTTTTCAGTTTCCATGGCAACGGGGGGCATTTTGAAAATTTCAAGACTTGAATGCACATCTTGGGATAGGGTTCCATCTTCCTGTGGAGTTTGATCAAGATTGGACCAATGGTCTCCGAGTATTTGGTGGGACAAGTTCATGGCCGAAAGAAGAAAAAGAGGAAGAACTAGATGTCGCCCCTGGCAGCCAATTCGATGCTTCCATCTTTGCTTCCATCATGTTCGCAAAGTCAAAACCTTCCTAGATATCAATTTTCGTTGCAATCGGACAAAGTTGAAATTTCGACGTATTTTGGCAGCCATCTTGAAATTGGCGGTCATTTTGAATTTTTTTTCAATTGCATCTTGTTCACAGTGTCAAAATCTTCCAAGAAATCAATTTTCGTTGCAATCGGACATAGTTGATATTTTTTACGTAAAATGGCGGCCATTTTGATTTTTTTCGCATAAATTACTTCCTCTCATCTTATTGAACATTTATGCAAAATATGAACAAATTCTGTAATACAGTTCCTGAGATATTTAATTTTCCATTTTTCAAGTAAAATGGCGGCCATCTTGGAAATGGTGGCCATTTTGAAAATTTTTCACCGTCATGCAAAACTTCACATGGTGGTTCAGGTGTGTGCCAAGTATCAAGTGATTCGGTTCAGGCAAACTATGAGAAGACCTGTGGACAAAAAATATTGGAAGTAAAATAATAATAACTAGATTTGCAATTGCAAGCTATAGCTGATTTCGCCCCTGACAGCCAATTCGATGATTCCAGCTTGTTTGCAGCATCAAAATCTACCTAGAAATCAATTTTCGTTTAAATTGGACAAAGTTGAAATTTTTACATATTTTGGCAGCCATTTTGAATAAAATTTCCTTTCATACACCGCTCCAGATAGTGATCCAACTTTGTACCAAACATGATTGAATTCTGTCCAAGCGTGACTGAGAAAATTTCAATTTTCGTTGAAATTGGACGAATTTCAAATTTTTCGTATTTTGGTTGCCATCTTGAAAATGGCGGGCACTTTGAAAAAAATTATACTTGCATGCACCCCTCCAGATAGTGTTCCAACTTTGTACCAAATATAAATGATTTCTGTCCATGCTTCATTTAGATATAAGCCGAACAAAAAGAGGTGGAAGAAAGAAAGAAAGCGTAATAATAACTAGATTTGAAATTGCAAGCAGTTGCTGATGTCGCCCCTGGCAGCTAATTCGATGATTCCACCTTGTTCGCAGTGTTAAAATCTACCGGGGAATAAATTTTCGTTGAGATCGGACAAAGTTTGAATTTTGACATATTTCGGTGGTCATGTTGTATGGCGGTTATTTTGAATGTTTGTTGGTGTATGAGCATCAACTAATGATGATCCAACTTTTTGCTAAATTTGAATGAATTCTGTGTGGGCATGTTTGAGATTTTATGAATTTCTTGGAGACCGAAACCCAATTCCACACATGTTAGGCAACCTTTCGGTAAAATTTCATCCAATTCTGAGTACTTTGAGTTTTCCCGCCTTTTTCCGTTTCCATGGCAACGGCCGCCATTTTGAAAATTTTAAGACCGGAAATCAATTCCTTTCATGTTAGACATTCTTCCTGTAAAATTTCATCCAGTTGTGAGCACTTTTAATTTTCCAGCCATTTTTCCGTTTCCATTGCAACGGTCGCCATTTTGAAATTTTTACGACCAAAAATCAATTCTATGCTAGGCAACCTTCCTGTAAAATTTCATGCAATTCTGCGAATTTTTAATTTTCCCGCCTTTTTTGTTTCCATGGCAACGGCGGCCATTTTGAAAATTCCAAGACTCAACTGCACATCTTTAGGTGGGTATATACCATCCCACAAAGTTTCATTAAGTTATGATGACCGGGTTCGAGAAATGTGTCGGACAAAGTTTTTGCCGAAAACGGAGGAAAAAGAATAATAACTAGATTTGCAATTGCAAGCAATAGCTGATGTCGCCCCTGACAGCCAATTCGATGATTCCATCTTTTTCGCAGCGTCCAAATCCAACTAGAAATCAAATTTCGTTGAAATCGGACAAAGTTGAAATTTTGACGCATTTTTGGCGGCCATCTTGGAAATGGCGCCCATTTTGAAATTTTTTTTTGTATAAATTCCTTCGTCTCATTTTATTGAACATCTTTGCAAAATATGAAGATATTCTGCAAAGCAGTTCCAGAGATATTGAATCCTCAGTTTTTTAACGTAAAATGGCGGCCATCTTGGAAAAGGCGGCCATTTTGAAAATTTTTTACCGTGTTGCACAACTTCATATGGTGATCCAACTGTGTGCCAAGTATCAAGTGGTTCGGTCCATGCAACTCTGAGAAACGCTCTGGACAAAATTTATTGGAAGTAAAATAAACAGGTTAAAATTCTAGAAGGGAAAATACCACTTTCCCATTTCCGAGCAGTCTTGTTTGATTTTTTTTCATATTTTACCAATTTATCAGAAATTAAACAATTAGCTTTGAATGAAATTTTACCTGTACCTGAATTAGTGATGATACTTTCAAACAAGTATAAATAAAAGTAGATAAAACCTGTTAAACATTTTGTATTTCATTGTCGATACTCTACTAACACACAGAATAGAAGTAACGACACTCTAACAACACACAAAATCGAATTGAGATTTGAACTATTTATTAATTTACAATGAGTCTTGACACTCTTTCAAGAGTGGAAATTGCAATACAATTCTTAGCTAACATTAGTTAGTGTGGGTTAAAGTTGTTAACACTGATTAACATGCCAATATTAAATGAGTAGCGCTACTCATATACTTTTTGCAATACCTATCTAGCAAATATGATTTGATCTTTTTCGAACCCTGAAATGAGTACCGATACTCTTTTTTTTTTATCTATGAACGAGTATCAATACTCTTCAAAATAGTTCTAATAAGAAAATGAGTACCGACACTCTTTGTATCCTTATGCTGCTTTCTAGAATGAGTACCGATACTCTTCAAAATAATGCTAGTGAGGAGTATCGACACTCTTAAGTTTCTCATATCATCTGTACTAATATAAAAAGAGACATTTCTCCTTTAAGTATCCAAAACCTATGTCCACAGATAAATGCCTGTGCCTTATTATATCTTACAAATAAACTATATATATATACAAAGTAGAGCCCTGATATTGATTGTTTTATCAACAACCGTTGTCATTAAAAACTTTTTAATTATATATCAATAAAGAAAATAAAATTCCTCCGCCGCCACTCCATAATCGATCACCCCCCTCCCCCCCATCGTACCAGAAACTCTGGATCTGTCACTTTTTTTCAACAGAAGATGACTTACATGAAGTTATTTTTTTTTATAATATAGTCGATTTATATTTCCTTGAGATATGCAGCTTGTGACTTGACTGTCATGTTAGTATTGCTTCTTTTATAGAAAAATATCATCTCTATGATATACTGTCATATTTATTAAGATGTAACGAAGGTCCGTCATGACCTAACAAACATTTTTGCAATTACACTTCTTCACCCATTTAATGGTTTCTGAGTTTATCCCATAACAAGGTTTTTCGGATTTTGGGCGAAAATTCGTGAACGAAAAAAGATTTTCGATCGTTCCTTATTTCTTATCAACTAGTCCTGGTCTGGACTATTGTGTTAGAATATCAAAAGGATTTGTCCATCCAATTTTCCGGGAATGGGACAGAAAAGAATAATAATAATAACTAACATGTCAATCGTTCGAAGAACAATTGATAGGTCTTTCCCTGTATTTCGTCATAATGTTCTTATTATTGATTCATGGATAAAACCAATATTCTAACGTGAATATGTACATTTATTGATTCTTTAACATGAAATACGATTTTTCGCTGTGACCTTGACCTTTGACCTTGACCTTATTTTGAAGGTCATGTCTTGCTGAACATTTTTTGCATAAATATATGTTTGTATCTTCAATGGTATTTGAGCTATAGGCAAAAAACCCAAATTCGGACATCAAAAATCGGTTTTTGGTCCATAGACCCAAAACGGTTGGTCCAATCATTTCGGACCAAATGTAACAAATGTAGATCTCCATAAGACACACATTTTCTCCATTACATTTAATCAGCTATCTATTACGGTTTCCGAGTTAATCCAATAACATGGTCTGAGGTCAAAGTTCAAAGTGACAAATGACCTTTGACCTTGGTATTTTTAGATGTAATACATATCAGCTAAGATGAATGGAAATGGTTCCAGGCTTCTATCTCTAATCATTTTCGAGAAAAACGTACTCAAAGATGTGACTAAATTTTGCGGGGGCATATCTCATGAACGGTCCACCGTAGAGTTTCTGTCTTAATGTAACAAAAGTCCGTCGTGACCTAACAAACATTTTTGCCATTGCATTTCTTCAGCTATCTCTTTTGGTTTCTGAGTTTATCCCATAACAAGGTTTTTCGGACTTCTGGCGAAAATTCGTGAACGAAAAAAGATTTTCTACCGTTCCCTATTTCTTATCAACCTGACTACTGTGCAAAAAGATCAAAAGGATATGTCCAGCCAATTTTCTGAAAATGAGGCAGAAAAGAAGAAGAAGAAGAAGAAGAAGGAGAAGAATCAAACGAAATACAGAAAGGTCTTTCCCTTGGAAAGGGGAAAGACCTTAATAAAAATAATCAGAATAAATACAGAAAGGTCTTTCCCTTGGAATGGGGATAGACCTTTATAATCAGAAGAAATACAGAAAGGTCTTTCCCTTGGAAAGGGAAAAGACCTTAACTAGTATTAATTGTGTTTGGATGAAAACACAAGTAGTCTCCCAAACGAACTCCAATGTCAGAAATCTTGAGGCTTCCGTTGAGATCCACAGATTTATAAACAACCTTTATGTAAAATTTTAATCAATTTTGAACTTTTTAATTTCCTGCCATTTTTACCAATTCCATGGTAGCGGTCGCCATTTTTAAGTTTTGAAGACCAGAAGTCAGTTCTACACATATTAGGCAACCTTCCTGTAAAATTTCACCAAATTCTGAGCACTTTAATTTCCGCTTTTTTCTACCATTTTCATGGCACTGGTCGCCATTTTGAAGTCTTGGAGACAAGAAACCAAATCTGCAGATGTAACTCAACTTCCTTGTAAAATTTAATCAAATTCTGAGCACTTTGATTTTCCCGCCTTTTTTACCATTTTCATAGCAGCGTCGCTATTTTGAAGTCTTGGAGACCAGAAGTTAATTCTACACCTGTGAAGCAACCTTTCTGTAAAATTTCATCAAATTTTGAGCACTTTAATTTTCCCACCTTTTTTACCATTTCCATGGTACCATTCGCCATTTTTAAGTCTTGGAAACCAGAAGTTAATTCTACACATATAAAGGAACCTTCCTGTAAAATTTCGTCAATTTCTAAGCACTTTGATTTTCACGCCTTTTTTACCATTCCCATGGCACCAGTCGCCATTTTGAAGTCTTGGAAACCAGAAGTTAATTCTACACATATAAGGGAACCTTCCTGTAAAATTTCATCCAATTTTAAGCACTTCGATTTTCCCGCCTTTTACCATTTCCATGGCACCTAGCCCCTTTTTGAAAATTGTAAGAATGCACATCTTGGGAGTGGTTCTATCATTCTGTGAAGGTTGGTTAAGATTGGATCAGTAGTGTCCGAGAAAACTGATGGACAAAGTTTAGACGGAAAACGGAAGAAAAATAATAATAACTAGATTTGCAATTGCAAGCAGTAGCTGAAGTCACCCCTGACAGCCAATTCGATATTATCTTGTCCGCAGTGTCAAAATCTGCCTAGATATCAATTTTCGTTGAAATCGAAAGTTGAAATTTTTACGTAATATGGGCGGCCATCTTGGAAATGGCGGCCATTTTCAAAAATTTCCTCGTATCAATTCCTTCGTTTCGACTTACTGAACATTTATACAAAATACAAAGCTATTCTGCAAAGCAGTTCCAGAGATATTGAATTTTCAAATTTTTAACTAAAATGGCGGCCATCTTGGAAATGCCGGCCATTTTGAAAATTTTCAAACCGTCATGCACAACTTCACATGGTGGTCAAACTTTCTGCAAAGTATCAAGTGATTCTATTCAGCCAACTCTGAGAAAATGCGTGGACAAAATTTCGGGAAGTAAAATAATAAAGAAAGTAAAATAATAACAAAGAAACGGAACAATAACAATATGTGTCCCCGACGTTGTCTGGGGCGACATAATAACAAGTGATAACTGTGTTCGCAAGCTAAACACAACAGTCTCCCAAACGAACTCCCATATTGGACTTCAAGGCATTACGAGACTCCCTCAAGAAAAAAATTTGGGCAGGGATTCCCCTTATAACCTATGTAGTACATATCTTAAAATTCCTCCTTTTTTATCAGAGAACCCGATTTTCCAAAAAAAAAAAATATGTTTCTGGTTTTGTTTCCATGGCAACAACGTGCTCTTTTGTCCATTACATCCAATTTCAGACCCTTTCCAAAAATAATTTGGGCAGGGGTTCCCCTTATAAGCTATGTAATATATTTTTCTCAAAATTCCTTATTTTTTATCAGTAAACTCAATTTTTCAACAAAAAA
>MJUU01064864.1:57891-86317 GCA_002080025.1 Modiolus philippinarum
TTTTTTGACAGAATACCATTTTTTAAGCTTTCGAATGTAAGTGAACATCGACGCATTATAGATGTAATATTATGAACATGCCAGTGCAAATAGGGGAAACGACTAAACACCCCAGTGACAGGACTCCAGAGCGTGTAACATTAAATAATGTCCGCTGTGAAATGTTGTTCGCCTATGATAAAGTCCGAGGACAGAATACAACGGATGTTGACCATGAAATATTGCCCTCCCGGACAGTGCACTGGAGAAATGTTCCCGTTTATTAATGAATGAAAGAAATATATCAAAAGTTGTAATATGATTTTTAAAATTTCCTTTGATCTTTCAATGCTCTAAAGGTCGATATTCTGTGTAGAATGCATTAATTTCACTATTGGGAAGTTATTGCACTGTAGAAAAGTTCAGTTCCTGCACACAATACAAATACAATGGGATAGGAGGGGCTTAATTCAGTGCATTAACTTCATGCAAATTAGATGAAAATGCATTGCTGGACTCCTCCCTCAGAAAATACAGAAGCCAATTAAACTCATCTTGATTTTATTATTCGGTAAACAGCTAATGTTAGTAAACAACTGTCTTTATTTTTGTAGTGCCTATGGCATGGAAATTTTACTCGGACGTTTCTTGTCAGAAAGATGATTTTCATATGTCCCTTTTTATACATGACTTTTATTCAAAATTTGTCAAATTTTGTACGTTTATTCTTCTTCTGTTCCAACCAATGCCTCCTCCCATACAGCGAATTGCCATTCAAATTTGCAAGTATTTTTTAGTCGAGGAACGTTTACGGTCTGAAGATACAACACATATTGCGAATGTCTTTTCTAAAAAGGAACCTTATAACTCAGTATGGACAGAAGTCCCAGGTTCTTCGCCCACGGTCCTAGCAAATAGAAACTAGACCGCCAGCATGGCAGAGGTATATCGGACTTTATTGGCCGATGTAACTGTTCATTAAAATGCAGAAACTAAGTGCTAATTATGTAAAGATGGGGACGAACATTTGATTTCCCGGGGGACGATTTTCCCTAGAAAAATCATTTATTTTCATTTTCACAAACCATTATTTTCGCAAAATGTCGCATAAAATCATGTATTTGTGATGCAACATTTTTTTTTTGCTTTAAAATCAAATCCCGAAAATCAGATGGTCGCCCCCTTATTGTTGTGTACAGAAACGTTTTGTGGATCTACGAAATACCTATTATGTATACATGAGTGAAAGTAGCATTTGGTTTTTCGGGGATGGGGGGGGGGCTATGATTTTTTTAAGAAATAAATGATTGTTTGATTTTGATTTTGAGGTACAAATGTAATTATTAAATTGAGCGGGTGAAAAAAAACAGGTGCAGTACATTTCTCCAAACAAGGTACATACGTGTGTGATAATAAAAACAACAAAAAAAAATAAATAAATAAAACACCAAATTACCTTACAAACTGCAACGCAACAGTACCTCTTGAATTGTGTACTCGTTTTCAATCACGTGCTAATTGTACGTTATTGTTACCTGTCATTCATTTTAAATCATAGCATATTTAACGCATTCTTGGTAAAACGTTTTTCATTGGTCATATTACAAATCATATATAGCACCGCCTAACTCATTAAAATATTCATTGCACTCACACCGCTACGCGGTTTTCGTGCAATTAATATTTTACTTCGTAAGAGGGGTGCTATATATACAACATAGAAAATGTCTCAAAGGATATAGGAACTTAATTTTTTGTTCCTTTAAAATACGATTTTTACTTAATTTTCAAATTCTGTTGGTACATGTCGTTCAAAGTAGATCGGTCATACGTGATCAGTCCAAATAACAGCTTAATTAACAACCGGTCAGTGTGTTAATCATATTGTATAATTACTTAAATCATATCAAGTCAATATTTAACAATTCAAATCAAACTGTTTGATCACGTATTTAAAATAAAAGTATTTATCAAATACCGAAATTCTTAAACTATGGTTAATATTCATTCTTGAAAATAAAGCTATCTAAAAAAGAATAAAATGTTAGTTTCAAAACGATTTGAGGTCTATTAAACTCAAAAATTCACATTTTTAATTCAATAATATATGCATCTGAAAACAGAATTAAAAACGATGTCTGGTCTGAAGAATTCACATAATGTAATGTTAATTCTTATACGAAACTGAATTTTGCAATGTATGTTTCATCTTTAAAAAAAACAGATATTTCGGCAATATACGTCTTATCCGAAGAATTCAAGTATTTCCGCAATTTAAGTTTCGTTCAAAGATTTCAAATATATTTCAGCCAAATATATTTCATCCCCCAAAAATTCAAATATTTCGGCAGTATATATACATTCGAAGAATTCAAATATTTCGGCAATGTATGTCTTATCCGAAGAATTAAAATGTTTTGAGTCTAAACATGAAAATAAAGTCTAACTTTAGTTGAAAATGACGCAAAATTTCAGAACTCCGCTGATATATCCACAATTATTTTTGCGAATAGGTTATATTTTCTTCTCGTATCATAATCGTCTCTGTCCTGAAATAAATTTCTGAAACGAGTCAAAAGTCTGAAAGTTGAATTTGAAGCAAATTCCCCTTCTCATTACCGGTTGGGGGGGGGGGGGTTAGAGGCTGTATGGTATAGGGAATATGGACTGTTCAGTCAATATAAAACATTTATTTCACAGCATGGACGTATATTGTTCACAGCAAGCTTGCCACTCAAAGACAGAAGTGCAATGACAAAAAAGTTCCCGAGATTCAAAAGGACAGTCAGTGCTCAACTCCCGACTATATTTAGTCTAAAAAGAGGTTTTTCCACTTTCACGTGAATTTATTTTATTCAGCATACCAATTTTGCAAATGCATCAAATCTTCTCCAAAAAATCATAAATTAATCATTTCTTATGTACACTATCATGATAAAATGAATTCAAATGCATTTTCATACTTTTAGATGTAAAATTCATCCATCGAACTTACCACTTGAATGCAAATTTGACACGGATTTTGTAAAAAAATGTAGGTACTTGTTTTAATTCGTTGTATAGGACCACCGGAACCAAACTAAACAGACTGCCATTTGGAATGGCAAATGTTCATACACTGGCAACGAAAAATTGGTTTTGTTACACGATGTCCTTCGATTAGTTTTATATTAAAAAACTATGTAAAATGGCTTAAATCGACATAAAATGCTATTTATTGCCATGTTCGACTACTAACATGTCAGAAAACATGCATGTGTGTTATTTGTTATAGAATTTGCTACTAAGTTGATAGGGGGAGTTTTTGTTAACGTGTTTTGGGCATTATCAGCTGGTTGTTTTTGGTGAAATAAATCAGTTGTTAACTGTTTTGGACCATTTAGTGTTTTCTGTTCTGTTGAATCCTGTAAATAAAAAGCACTATTTGCTGTTATCAATACATTTCGTGTTCCGTGTTTGTAAATGTCAACTGTTTTATGGAAATTGAAAGATTGTTAGCCTTTAAATGAACCCCCTGGTGTCCTCTTTTAAATCTCACAATTTCTCATTTACCAAAAAAATCGTTATGATAACTAGAAAAGAATAGTATAATCAGACACATTTAAATATATAATTTTTCTGACAAAAACTAGATAAAATGATCATGCAAATTCTGGTTCCCGTTCGGGCTAAAGGTTAAAGGCACCATCTTCAGTTCAATATTAAACACTATCTGCCAAGTGCGAATCGACGAGATCATTATAATAGTCGAACAATATATGCGATTGTTGAAAAAAAATCATTATTACTGTAACAAACATTATTGATTTTATAACAGTTATTATCTCTTTATCGGGATTTCATCTATTGTTTAGACTAAAATAATGATCTCAATGATTCGCACTTGGCCGAAAGTCTTAAACCTATGAGAATTTCGCGTTTAATCCCTAGACTCAACGAATTTTTGCTATTAACAAAATATATGTGCAAATTATTGATATTATGCATGCAAAGCAACTATTATTTCTTTCTAATTAAACATTTTCTCAAATTTGTAGAAAAATCTTGTAAATATTGTGGCAGTTGGATATTTTAGGGCATATGTGCGATCTGTTTGAATGATTTTGCCTCTTTTATATTCTTTACCACTAATATCTCATTCAATCACTGATGCTACTTGCAATTAATAGTGGTTTTTTAAGCATAATCGAAACAGTTATATGGAGACAATGTTTGATGAAGAATCAACAAATGTATGACTGAGGGTTTAACGTAAAATTGGGTACTAATGAACACAGGCTGGAGCCCGGAGGCCTGGTGTTGTAGCTCGGAGCGCCAGGCTCAACAAGGTTGGAGCCAAGAACCCCTTATATTCCCCGATTAAATTACCATAGGTTTAACATTGAACTGAAACAGGGACCTTTAACTTTACTGCTTAACGTTCTTCTGAATAATATGGCTTATCCGACGTACCGGAAAACGTCTCCACCTTTTATACTAATAAGCACGGTCTTGAATATTCTGTACATAAATGTGCAGGAAGTCGTTCCATTCAGTTGAACGACCTTTTTATAGGGTGGATAACAACAAGCAGAATATTCATGTTGTTTTATTTAGAATATAGATTTAATGCTGTTTTACAAGTAGCCTGGTCGTTCCTCTAGTATGTCCTCTAGTTATTAAATAAAATGAAATGTATAAAGGGTTTCTAAAGGAGTCAGAAATTAGTGTATCTGAAGTGACCTCGTGTCAACCGATACAGTAAGTCAGGAATGGATCGGTTATCGTTAGAAAACTGATATTTGATACCTTTCAGATAGCCTCGAGTATTATAAAATAATAAGTAAAAAACAAATGAAAATAAAATAGCAAACAAACAAATTAAACTTCACAAAAAAAAACAAAAAACAAAAAACAAAAAACAAAAAACAAACTAAAAAAAGGAGGACTTGCACCTCGCTACACAAATCCTTGAAGTGCATATAATCAAGCAGGTCATTTTCAGGGGAGATAACTGTGAAACATTCAATCATGATACATGTACATGTGTACGCAATTCGATCTTTTTTAATCGAACTGTTTAACGCAAAAGTAAAAGAAGTGAACAAGATTGATAAGAAAATAAATATTGAGTTACTTTAATGCAAATAAAAATTAATTAAATAAAATACCAACTAACATAAATATTACGATTATTTAAGTCCCAGATTTGTGTTTCAAAAGTTTTTATACATCATTTAAAATTATGTTCTGTTCTGTTCTATTTTATATTAGTGGTACATATGTACAATGTTAGGGTTACACATTAGAAATAGGAGAATGATTCAACATCTATCCAATTAACAAAATGTAATAAACAAGTGGTCAAGTCATCACCTGTCACCTTGACCAGGTGTTAATTAGCCGGAGGGCGTCGTAAATCATTGTTGCAGTCAGATGTTAAGATGTTTAAAATCATTGTAGTTGTGTTATTTGAATAAAAAGGAATATTATAAACAAGAAAAGATATGATATCTTCAGTCTGAAATCCGGTGGTATTTAAACAATACAATATGAACTCTCCTGTAGAAAAGATAAAAATGTCGATTTCAATGTATAACTCGTTGTTAAGACCTGATAAAAGTTACTTATAACAAGAAAATTTATACTCTGTTATGTTCATGTGATGTATCTTGATGTTGACAAATGACATTTAAAAAAAAATTGATATTTCTTACATATATTTAATGAAAAATGAGATTTCCCGGAATATACCTGATTCCAAAGTGTTTTGGATCTAGCCATTTCTTTACAACGGAAATTTTTAGGAAAAAATATACTTTGCAATTAAATATTTATTGATTCATGTGCAAATTTTGGACTGGGTACATGCAGTGGTTCCGACGAAATAATCCATATAAAACGACCATTTCTACCTAGTAACCGTCTTATTTACATAAACAAAATCGATTTTTACTCACTAAGCACGTGGGGTCTTTGAACGGGCTTTAACTGAAGGCACGCCCTTTTCCTTGATTGAACCAATGAAATCTTGTTTTGATGATTACCCTTTCCGATTTTGGGTATAAAAGGAAAATGGCGTTGTTTCAAGACGATATAATTTTGCTTAGTTACATAGAATGCGTTTTGGATCTCCGTGTTTCTTATACAAGAATCGTCACTTAATTGACCTATAAGTAAAGTATGTTAGAAAATCTATCTGTACATATAATTTTGTCTGGGTACATGCATTTTAACACTCTATAGCAATTGATTTTGACCGGTCTTTCCGTTGAATATTTTCATCACGACAGAAAATTATGCAAGGAATTCGCATATTACCTCTTCTTGGAGGCAAGTTTAATCTCTTTTAAACTACAGAGTAAAGATCTGGGAATCGAATAACGTTTTCACTAAATATTGTATTTGTTTATTTCTTTTGAAATCTTGACATTTTGTCGATTGTTTATTTTCGTCGCCATGCTGTTAATTTGTTCTGAAATAGTTTGGAACACAGAAGAGCTTTTCTAGAAGGGAGGTAATTTTATACCACTAGATTTCCCGCTGTCTTGAGATTAATTCTTTTAAAACTCTGAAATGACATTATATGTATATTACGGGGAACATATGCATCATCATGCATACACAAGTCACTCGTTGTGCATCAGTTGACAATAATAATAAAATAAAATTTGAAAAACCAAACTATTATCTTTTGAATAGATTTATTCACGTATATTTACTCAGTACAAGGAAATCTAGGAGCCGATCCAGGAAATATGAAAAGGGGGTTCCAAATGAGAAGTGAAGAGAAATTTCGCCGAACGGAGCGCGGGAATTCATGGGGTATTTCTTAGTTAAATGCCAGTATTTTCATTAAAAATACACGATTGTCCAGATAAAAGGGTTGATTCCACCCCGGAACCCCCTTGGATCAGCCAATGAAATCTAAACAAATCCTTGCTCAGTCCAATGTGTATCAGAACAGTGAAAAAAAGCATATAGCTATTTTGACGAACACCCGAATTTCAAATTAAATATTATTTCAATATTTTAATTATTACAGCTTTGAAATAAAAATTGACATATTATAACACTGATTGCCAAACAGAATAATAAAAGACCCTGCCCTCTTCCGGTTGTCTCCATATTAGAAAAATATGAAATTTTGCCAGTTTTCAATTGAAATTGGAAGTAATTTAATCAATTTCTTTAGTGTTAGAAAATACATCATTTTGAGATAAATTACATATCGATATTAGAATATCTCCAGTTAACAAAAACATGACTTAACGGGCTCGATTGGGAAGGGGGGGAGGCAATCACAAAGATTGTATCCTTTAATTTTAGATGAATTTATTTATTAATGTTATATATTATATGTTTTTAAATTTACCCTTATATTTAGAAACATATCTTTATATTAATTTATTCATTTATATAATTAATGTCATTTTTTTAAATGGTGGTCAAAGTCTGTGATTGATCAAAATTTTGGGATGAAATTTCACAAAAGTCGAATCAAATCTGGTTATTAATTTCATTCCTTTTTGAATAGACTTAGACACTGTTATTTGCATATTTCGTTTAATTTACAATCATGTAGTGCCTGCGGACGAATTACCCAGTTAAAGTCGATCTAATACTGCATTATAATTTCATAAGGTTCACCGATCTTTAGATTTTAATAAAATATTGATATTTTAAGCTGGAAAGAATCAAATAATCATTTTCTTTAACTGTGAATAAAATTTATATACATGTTTTATTTTTGCTTTTATTTCACTTCTCACAGTTTATTAATATTGTTATTAAAAACACGGATCCAATTAACCTGCATTTGACCATATGTAAGCTGTTTTACGGGAGGGTTTTGGAGACTCTACCCGCAAATCTGATGGTAGCGATACACCCGTTTGAATTTTTGCAACAAAATCACAAAACGTCATTCCCACAAATTGAATGGGAAATTGTCGCAATATCCTGTTGATGCACAGTAAAACATGTAAAATATTTTCAGTGGTCCTTTGCACTCCCCAATAACTTATTTATATATTTATTTGAAATTTACATTCTTACTGAATCAGGCAAATACATCATAATTATTACACAACTTCGTATAAATGTCTCTGAAACTGATATATTTTAGCTTAAAATAACCAATATTATAGATATAATAACACGGAGTTGAACTGCAATATAATTTAGACTCTTTAAAATTTTGACTGGTCACGGTAGATGCCACTTCGATTCTAATGATTTACGTCTGTTAATCTCATAGATTTTACTGTCTAAGAAAAAATGGCATTCATCCTCGATTTAATTGTATTTTTGACACAATCTTTTTCCTCTCGGTAATTTTTTTGTAACGACATAGTCACTCATACGAAATTTTGATAAAATTTTGAAAAATTACGAATGTTTTGTGTTGCTTAATTTATTCACTATAATAGGTTAATTCTGTACATTTGATCCAAAGAATCAGTGCCATATTATACTCTCTTTGAAAAAATATATAATTGTTATTTTTAATAGAAAAAGATAGTGTATGATAGAAAACCATGCTATAAACTATATGATTTAAATTCTTATGCCACATTATATGAAAATAAAGCAAAAAATTACAATGGCCTAAAATCGACTGTTACAGTTCATGACAGTGCAAGTCAGTAGTGTAAATTCCACAAACGTCTGTCATTATCTGTAACAGTTAATGACAGTTCGTAATAGGCCAAATAAATACTGTCACAATCGAGGACAGTCAATCACAATCATGTCAGTTTTTAATGGTTAAAAAAGCACTGTCACAAGCGGGGACAGTTATTTACAATACAGGTAAAAACTGTCATTGACTGTCATGCACTGTTACAGTGCTATACAGTTATTTGCAATCAAACATATGTCTATAAACTACTGTTAAAGATTGTCCCAATCCATAACAGTACTTCATTGGCCTTCGGCAGTTGTTAGTAGGACGCTTACAGTTTATGACAGTAAGAAAAAGACTGTCCCTGGTATGGACAGTACTTTTTTCTGTTCATAGTGAACGTTTCTGTAAAATTTCATCCAGTTCTGAACAATTTCATTTTCCCGCCTGTTTTGCTGTTTCCATGGC
The DNA here is from genome assembly GCA_002080025.1 of Modiolus philippinarum. Lineage (NCBI taxonomy): Eukaryota > Metazoa > Mollusca > Bivalvia > Mytilida > Modiolidae > Modiolus > Modiolus philippinarum. The sequence continues at coordinate 66,944 of MJUU01064864.1, forward strand.
AACTGGTACCATTTCGAAGTCTTGGAGACCAGAATCCAATTCCCCATGTCCTAAGAAACCCTTCTGTAAACATGGTAAAGTTTCATTCAATTCTGAGCACTTTCATTTTCCCGCCTTTTTTGCCGTTTCCATGGCAAGCGATGCTATTCTGAATACTTGGAGACCAGAAACCAATTCTCCATGTCATAAGCAACCTTCCTGTAGTTTCATTCAATTCTGAGCATTTTCATTTCCCCGCCTTTTTTGCCGTTTCCATGGCAACCGGTTTTGATTTTAAACTTATTTTATTCATTAAAGAAAAGGATTGGGCAGCAGGCAAAGCCTAGACAACCGGTGCCATATGAAAGTTCTAAGGCCGGTCTGCATCTTTGGGATAAGGATCTTCTTGTGAAGTTTGGTCAAGATCCCATCATTAGTTTCCGAGAAATCGGTCGGACAAAATTTGAGGCGGAAAGACGAGAAGAAGAAGAATAAGAACTAGACTTGCAATTGCAAGCAATAGCTGATGTCGCCCCTGGCAGCCAATTCGATGCTTCCATCTTGTTCGCAGCGTCAAAATCTACCTAGAAATCAATTTTCGTTGAAATCGGACAAAGTTGAAATTTTGAGGTATTTTGGCGGCTATTTTGGAAATGGCAGCCATTTTGAAAATTTTTTCCATTGCATTTTGTTTGCAGTGTGAAAATCTGCCTAGAAATCAATTTTCGTTAAAATTGGACAAAGTTGATATTGTTTACATAAAATGGCGGCCATTTTGATTTTTTTGTTCGCATAAATTCCTTCCTCTCATCTTATTGAACATCTATGCAAAATATGAACAGATTCTGTAATACAGTTCCTGAGATATTTAATTTTCCATTTTCAACGTGAAATTGCGGCCATCTTGGAAATGGCGGCCATTTTGAATTTTTTTTCCCGTCATGCAAAACTTCACATGATGTTTCAGGTGTGTGCTAAGTATTAAGTGATTCGGTTTAGGCAAACTATGAGAAGACCTGTGGACAAAAATTATTGGAAGTAAAAAAATAATAATAACAAGTGATAATGTGTCTGTAAGTAAACACAGAGGTCGCCCAAACCAGAATTAATTCTTTGATGTTCTCTGAAAGAACAATGCGTCCTCGATTTAAGAATTTAAAAGGACTTAAAACTCATCATGATTCTGTCTATCAGTGATATCAGTATTTTTTATTAACCTGTACACACTTTGTGGTTGCATCAGAAAAATCATTTTTATTTATATATTATGATCTAAAGGCACTTCCTCTATTGTGTGTAATTATATCAAAATTTTAAACTACATTGTAATACATATCAGTTTAATTGAATTTTGACAACCCATTTTAGAGAAAACTATTACGTCAATTGTTCAAAAACAATTTCTAGGTCTTTTCCGGAAGTTGCGTCATAATATTATCATCATTGATCAACAGTTTAAGCTTAATATGTACATTTATTGATTCTTTTATGTGAAATTAAGTTTTTGGCCATGACCTTGAACTCTTTTTGAAGGTCACATCCTCCTCAACATTTTTTTGTATTGAATGTCTCTTTGAATCTTCAGTGGTATTTGAGCTATAAGCCAAAAATTCGAAATCAGACGTCAAAAATCGGGTTTTGGTCTATAGGCCCAAAACGGTTGGTCCAATAATTTTGGATCCAATGTATCTTTATGAGTTAAGCCAATGACAAGATCAAGGGTCAAAGTTCAATGTGACCAATGACCTTTGACCTTGGCATTTTAAATGTCATACATATCACCTAAGATGAATAAAAAAAGGTTTCAGGTTTCTATCTCTTACCGTTTTCGAGAAAAAGCTACTTAAAAGATATGATGAAATTTTCAAGGAGCATAACTCCTCAACGGTTCACCATAAAGTTTCGGTCTAAATGTAACAAATGTCGGGCATGACCTAACTAACATTTTTGGCAGTACATTGTATTAGCTATCTGTTACAGTTTCCGAGTTAATCCAATAATAAGATTATGGGTCAAAGTTCAAAGTGACCAATGATGGTGGTCATTTGGAAAATTTCAACACCCAAGTGCACATCTTTGGGTGATAATCTATCTACCTGTGAAGTTTCATTATGATTGGGCAAGTGATCTCTGAGAATTTGGTAGGACAGGATGATTTTTGAGGCGGAATGATAATAATAATATTTATAAGAAACTGTGCAAACCCAAGAAGTCGCGAAAATTTATTTGGGCGACTTAATAATAAAGAAACAATAACAAAGAAACGGAGCAATAACAATATGTCTCCCCGACATTCGTCTTGGGCGACATAATAAGAATTGAGTAAAAACAATAAGTCTCCTCAAACTTCGTTTGGGAGACTTAATAAGAAACGCAACAAAAACAATAAGTCTCCAATACTTCGTTTGGGAGACTTAATAGTAATAATAATAAGAAACACAGCAAAAATAATAAGTCTCCCCAAACTTCGTTTGGGATACTTAATAAGAAACGCAGCAAAAACAATAAGTCCCCACAAACTTCGTTTGGGAGACTTAATAACAAAGAAACGGACCAATATCAATATGTCGTCCCGACTACGTCTGGGGCGACATAATATCTAGATTTGCAATTGCAAGCAATAGCCGATGTCACCCCAGACTCCCCATTCTATGATTCCACCTTATTCGCAGCCTCAAAATCAACCTGGAAATCAATTTTCGTTGAAATCGGACAACGTTGAAATTTTGACGTATTTTGGCGACCATCTTGGAAATGGCGGCCATTTTGAAAATTTTTGTCGCATAGATTTCTTCCTCTCATCTTACTGAACATTTATACAAAATATAAACTAATTCCTATATACAGTTCCTGAGATATAGAATCCCCCATTTTTCAGCGTAAAGTGGCGGCCATCTGGGAAATGGTGGCCATTTTCATAATTTTAAAAGCATATAACTGTAGATGGTCGTCCAACTTTGTGCAAAGTTTTAAATAATTCCATCCAGACAATTTCAAAATAATCGCTCGGACAAAATTTATTGGAAGAAGAAAGAAAAAAAAGAAGAAGAATAATAATCAGAAGAAACGTAGAATAACAACATGTCACCCCGACTATGTCTGGGGTGACATAATAATAAAGAAACGGACAAAAACAATATTTCGTCCCGACTACGTCTGGGGCGACATAATGAAGAATAATATGAAGAAAAAGAAGAAACAGAACATTAACTTCGTTTGGGAGACTTAATAGAAATAAGAAATGAGTAAAAACAATAAGTCTCCCAAAACATCGTTTGGAATACTTAACAAGAAATTCGTTCACTGGAGATAACGTTATCTTTCTTATTTAGTAGATAGATTCTGTAAATGTTTCAAAAAGGTCAGTATTAAAAGAAGAAACTAAAGGTCCCAATATTAGGTTAATTGTATGAGCGTCAAAATGCTTTCTTTTTGACTGATTTAATTTCTTAAAAGAAATTGAGTGATAACGTAGACAATAAAAAATAAATAAATAGCTTTTTATTGAACTTAGTAATGAGCGAAAACACGATCAGTAGAACGGATTTAAAATTTCATAAGGTTTTGGCATCTTTCTTATACATATTATTATGGTATGCTAGAAACTATTTTAAAAATATTTTCTAGGTAATGGTGCAACGCGTGTTAGCAGCTAAGACACATTCCCATGCCAAAGGAGGGCTGATATTTGCAAGTTATCTGAAGATCCTTCCTATGTTTCTAATAGTTTTTCCTGGAATGATTAGTCGTGTCTTGTTTCCAGGTAAACAAGTAATAAATACACGGGGTTTGATAGGGTCAAAATTGACTTGTGAGATGAAAAAAAACCGAAGGGCTGTTTTTTAAAATTCAATTGTTTCATTGGCAAATCAAATACGAAGATTGTTGTTATTTTCAAGATTTGATTTAATTCCCTTATTTCTGTTGAAGATATTCTAAAGCTGCACCCTGCTATATTTTCGCAAGTTATAATATGAATTAGATATGAGAACATTACATATTTATGTATGGTTCATGTGTGGTTCGTATTCAATTCTGCCTTAGCTTCTTTTCTTGTCATATGCATTGTTTATTATAGTTTACAAACTTTATTACCGTTTCGTTTTTAGGCCTGTAATTACTTTTCTGAAATAATGTTTTGGAATGCGGATGCCAACATATCAATTTTTCTTTAGATTTCATCAGCAACTAAAGCAAAACAAAAAATGTTTACACATGTATGTTTTCAGATGAAGTAGGTTGTGTTGATCCTACAGAGTGTAAGAGTATATGTGGAGATCCTAACGGGTGTAGTAATATTGCTTACCCACTTCTTGTTGTGAGAATCCTTCCACCAGGTAATCTATTCACCAGACATTTCTTCTTTAAATAAGTATAAAGAATGTGATTTTTCAGTCTCTAAATTTCTCTTTGTATAATGATATTTAAAAGAAAAAAAATGGTCTTCGAGGTAACTAAACTAAAACCAACATTTCCCGGTCATATACGACAAACAGATATTTTCATAACTCTGTATAATTTTGCTTCATGACTACGCTGATACATTTGTACGTAGCAGAAAATGAATTGGATTTTGTTATACTGTACCCCTTCACAGTTGTTTTCTACCCTCCGCTCTTAAGTCTTTAGTAACCTCGGTATTTCGTTATTTATCTTGCCATATAAATGTTCGCACTTAAGTATTTTAACGACACTACAAAGCTAAAATAAAATGCAACTACAACTAAATATTTTAAATGCTTTCAAACCTATCAAAATATGTCGCGACTTTTAATAACTTTTTCAACAATCATTAGGTAAAAACTAACTATTTCTTTGTCTGTAAAGTTAAGTTCTTGCTTCTTAGGCCATAGTAAAAAATCATAGATTCTGATCCCCGTCCGTCCGGACCGTTGCACCCTCTTCAAGAATATTCATTTTAATTTTTTGGTCAAAAATTTAAAAAATATTTCAAATAAAATTTGCCCGCCGCCCCATATTTTGAGAAAAAATAGGTAATCTAGGACTTATTACATAATGGTCATAACTGACACTCAATAATAAAATATTAATCAATTTACCTGTTGTTTTGAAAAATTTAGAAAGCATTTGATTGATGTAAAGTTTGGCAAAATAGTATTTGTACTACTGTGAAAGTACTATTGTTCGCGGGGTTCCAATTTTCGTGGATTTCGTGGTTCGCTAAAATAACGAAATTAAGTTCCCAACGAAATGCATTTTTTCCGTAGAGTTCTACTGTATAGAATTCGAAACCTCGAATTTAAGTACCCACGAAATAGTGACACTTATAAAAACTACGAAAATTTATGTCCACGAATAAAAGTACTTCACAGTATTCAGTTGACTTCTACTTCTTTATTAATTTCATAACCAAAATATACTTTTCTTTTTGGCTTCATGTGTCCTTTTTCATTTCCTGTAGTGTGATTTGAACATTTTCCATCTGAATAAATTTTATTTAGAATGATGTTTGCGAAGTGATCGACCATATCTTTTGGTACGATATGGTTGATTGAATGCATTTCATTATTATTGAGAGTGGACGAATGACATTCCTTTGCTAAGATTCTACTGATTATGAAATGCTAAAAGCAAACCATTTGGTTCTTACAAGCGATATAAGCAATAATAATAATAAAAATAAAAATATTGCACATTAGTTTTAGAAGAATAATACGAACATGACATCGTTGTCGTTTAACTATGTGTATCCTCAAACTAATGATTTATTAATTTTTCCTTTGAAGTCAAACCTTAGTCATATTACTAGTTGTTGTTTTGAGGCGAGTTGTGTACAAATTTGAAAAATCAAAACATAAAAAAGAAAACTAAGAGAAAGAGTAGCATTCCTAAAAAAGGGGTCAAAGCTATAATAAAATAATTTGGCAAATAACAGTTATTAGAAAAATAAAAAGGGACATACATACAGGGCAAGCAACAGAAAGTCTTATAAAAATGAGGGGAAGCTGATGTAATAAATAATATGGGTTATAGTAGCATTCTAAAAAATGTTTTGGACCTTTACGAGGAAGACTTTTGATAAAAAATGTCTAATTTAGAGAATATCAGTTTGGAAAGTATCTATTGCAATGTAATTCATTGACTCTGAATTCGGGTAATGATATTAAATGGTACATGTTTTTGTTTAATACATCGGCAAACGAATACCGAAGCAAGAAAAGGAAAGGGAGGGGAAATTCTAAAATCATAAATCCAACATCACGGCAACTCACAGCAACAAGAATTGAGACAGTATGACAAAGACAAAACAAATAAACAAAAGTGAACAAGAACGGCCACAATACTAAAGCACTAGCAGTGTGAACCCCTATAAAAACTGAGGTATCATCAGGTGCTCCGGAACGGTAAGCATCCACGCATGGCACCCGTCACACAGCCAGCTAGAATATAGTATTGAAAATCTGTTTGATGACTGATTGGTAATTGTCATTTTCTAACCCTTAGACAAAACCAATTAAAGTCTATGATACGTGTTACTTCTCTAACCCTAAAACAGTACCAAGGTAAAAGTTGGAAAAGCTTATGTGAGTGTATTAAGTGGTCGAACAAAACAAGGACAAATTATATCACAAACATAGCAACGAAGACAAAACTAAAAGATGACAAATGTGCTATACCAGCACATGTTTTTAAATGTTTTAGTTTCCATTTGCTTACAGGACTTAGAGGATTAATGTTAGCAGTAATGCTGTCAGCGCTAATGAGTACCCTAACATCCGTCTTTAATAGTTCCAGTAGTATGTTTACTATTGACCTATGGGCCAGATTTCGAACATCAGCTTCACAAAGAGAACTTATGATTGTCAGCAGGTATATAATATTCTTTTATTTCTAGCAAATTTAACCAGGCAGATTTGATAAAAATAGTTCTTGTCTCTAGGAGAGAACAAGTCTTGTGGAATTTTCCGCCAAATATATTCGGAATATAATCCTCGGTGTTTTACAATATGTCATTAGAGAAACATTTTCTACAACTTAAAACACGTTGATTTTGAAATTTCTCACAGCCTGTTAGATAAATTTTCAAATGTTTAAACACTCGACAAGCCTCGTTTTCACCGGTAGTCAGTACTTTGGTGCTGACCCGAAGGCCGATTCTATTTTGAACTTACCAATATCTCAACTTTTGTAAATTTTGTTGAAAACTAAGGAGTATCTCCCTCATGCAAAGCTCTGTCCTAAGCTGATTTTGGCTTTCCATTTAGATCATATCGGTTATTTGTTCTCTATCAGTTTTTACACATCTTTTGAGTTGATTATCTTCAAAACGTTTAGATTTTATCTGCACTGAAGAGACATAAGTTGTCGAAATGCGTATATGCAGAATTTAAATTCTCAGTAACTTCGGTATTAAGTCATTTCAAACATTGCAAAATTTGTTAAACGCAATGTGAGAAATTTCATTATCAACTTAGTTCTCGTTGTAGAAACTATATTTCTTTAAGGGTCTTTCGTCACTAGCAGATATGTAGTGATTGTTTGGCCATTTTGATCTTACCGCGATCTTGACAAGCTTGACACAATTGTGTTAAGACTGTGTAAGATATTCAGTCAAATTTCAAGATAATTTCTTTCAAGGACGATCAAGACCTGTTCAGTTAATCAAGATCAAACAAGATAACTGCGTTCAAGAGCGATCAAGATGTGTTAAGTTTGTCCAGATCAGACAAGATCAAATCGGGATCTTGTTTGCTCTTAAATAACTTAATTTGCCTTGATTGTTCCTGAACGCAATTCACAAGTGGATCTTGTTTAATCTTAAACAATCTTAACACGTCTTGATCGACTTTGAAATAAATTATCTTGAAAACCAGCTTATAATCTTACACTGTCTTAACAAAATTGATTAAAAGTCTGTCAAGATCGTGATAAGATCGAAATGACCAAACAATATCACAGCATATTTGCTAGTGCGTGTACCATGATATTTATCAAATGATCATAACATATACAAATAAAGCGCTATATACCGACATATGCTTCTCATTGTCCATTTTACAGTCACTATGAAGGATGAGATGAACATAATAACTTCATACCGAAAATACTGTGAATTTAATTTCTGCACATTCGCATTTCGACAACTTATGTCTCTTCAGTGCAGATAAAATCTAACCGTTTGGAAGACCATCAAAGCAAACATGTTTCAAAAATGATAGTGAACAAATAACCAATATGATCTAAATGTAAAGCCAAAATCAGCTAAGGACAGAGCTTTGCTTAGGGAGATACTCCTTAGTTTTCAACAAAATTTACAAAAATTAAGATATTGTGAGGTTCCAAATAGAATTGGCTTTCGGGTCAGACCGAGTTACTGACTAATGGGCTAGTGAATACACTCGGGGAATAATAGTCCACCAGCATAGGCATTGACCCTGTGGTAACAAAAAAACTTTATACCAAAGTTACTGTGAATTTAATTTCTGTATATATGCATTTCGACAACTTATGTCTCTTCAGTGCAGATAAAATCTAAACGTTTGGAAGACCATCATACCTCATTAACATAGACTGGGTAAGAATCTTATGCTGTTCATAAACAAGCAAACAAAATACCGCAGTTACTGTGAATTTAATTTTGACAATTTCTGTCTCTTTAGTGTAGATCAAATTAAAACGTTTGGAATTCCATAAACCGGTGGCATCATGCGTCACCTGTAATCCACCATGTGATGAATGATGAGTACAAAGTTAATCGTATTCAGAAACAAGCCATGTCTTATAGTACAAAAAATACTCAAGTTACATAAAAATACAGTAATTTTTTTATGCTGTACATGTGTTTCAAGGAGTAACCTCTCATCAGCAGCATTAAAATCAAATAATATGGAAAGCCATAATCCAAAAGAAGTTCAAAAAAGGGGTACTCGTTACCAAAAATATCGAAATAGGAGGCCAAATCCAGTACCAAGGACATCTACCGAGTGCCATACAAGGAATGAAGATTAGATGAAAGAGAGACTCAATCTAGTCAACTGTAAAATCGTCAGCCATAGGGTCTTAAGATTGTTTCATAATGGTGATAGCGAACGTAGAATTTACGGTTCTTTGCAGGAGAAAAAACAAAGAATTTTAATTTCTTCTGACAAATCATTACTAAATGTTAGCGATATCTATCACTGGATGAATGTAGTTTTTGATCCATTACTGATCAGTATCTTATAATATCTTTATTGAATTGTTATGCTTCTGTTTTTCTATAATTAATCTATACCTTAATTATTTTCCTTTTAAAATCACAAATGACTATTCATCTACAATAATTCACGAAACATATGAGGTGGATATATTTGTTTTTTCAAATTTTAATTTGCAGGTTCCATTGGAGTCGTTGATTAAGGCATTGAGAACTCAAAACATTGGGTTAATTGTAGCCTTTAGTTTTATCATAAATGTACTACATATTATACAGGTTTTGAAAGACACTTTAATTTAGCCAATTACCGAATCAAAATTAGTTTGCGTGATATTTATTGTTTGTGTTATATGAGCTTTAAAAAAAATACATTTGTAGAGTATTTATAGTAGTTCTAGTCGGAATAAGTATTGCTTGGATTCCTATATTAACTGAAGTACAGGGAGGACAACTCTGGAATTATTTACAAGCTGTACAGTCTTATTTAGCTCCACCATGGAGTATTGTGTTTATACTGGGTATTGTTTGGCAGAGGACTACAGAACAAGTATGTAAAATATAATGTAAATGTTAACAAACGTAAAACTTACCTTCGTATTCAGCTTAATGTAGCAGGCACCTAACGTGAATCTCATTCCCTTTTTATTGTACTATACATTATTTCACAAGACAGATAAACAGATTGGAAAGAAAGTCCAATGCCTTTATGAGACAGTTTTTTTTTTTTTTTTTTTTTTTTTTTTTTTTTGTCAGCTTTGTTTCTTAACTTACGTTCCACTTATTAAAGGTTTGTTATTTGCTGTGTTTTCTTTACTCTGGATTTTTCCTCTCTATCAGTTTTGTTCGGTCTTTGATTTACGACATATCCCGAGTCAAGGGATTAATTGTGACTATCACCGTGAGGGCATGATATATGAGTCGACGTATTACCATCGAATCATCTTTCAAAAAATCGAGCTATAGATAATATCAAGTTGAACGCACGATATTGTTCATAATCAAGTTATGATATTTTACATGTACATGTAGATCTTAACTTTTCAAGTATTTTATTAAAGATATGAATATACAATATATAGTTCATACCAATAAATAGCATTAAGTGAAACTAGACTGAGACGCAAAACAGTCTTAGTAGATTGAAGTGGAATGTCTTTCTCTCTTATAGTGAGGTTCAAACATCCTGCTTACAGATTTAAGTATTAACTTATCATATTTTACCTTAATTTAATTCCAGAAATATTGATTGGTTAAAAGCAGTCATACAATTTCCCTGTATTCTATATCTTGTTAATGGAAATGTACTGGGTTACAGAGAGCCATACACGTGCGCGGCATATGTAGAAAAATTATCGGAAACTTTTCTCTATGTACTTAGCTTTTGGTTGGATATAAATGTTGTACATTATATTAGCGTTTAAATGTTTTATTTTCCCTGTCGGTGAATTCAGTTCTAATTCTTAAGCAGGCCGAATCGCTTAGTGTTGAATTAAATGATCATGAATATACCATATTTGATCAACAACAGCCTGTACGCCATATAACATCGAACTGTAAGACCAATATTCTATAAATACAGCTTCTTATGTTTTACATGGACACGAACCGATGAAAAATGCAAGGAAGGTAATTTACAGTCACAAACGTTTATAAAATACATCATAATCTAATAGTATTGTTTTTTAAGGGTGCGTTCTGGGGATTAATGGCTGGATTAGTCACTGGAGTGTCAAGAATGGTTATTGATTTTGCTTATCCCAAACCAGCATGTGGAGAACCTGAAACTAGACCGCCAGTTCTGTACAGGGTTCACTTCCTGTATTTTGCTGCTATTATTTCGCTGGTTACATTTATTGTCTGTGTTGTCGTTAGTTTGTTTACAACACCAAGACCAAAGGAAAAAGTAGGTCTACGCATAGAAAATAAAGTTTTATTGTACGCTTAGCTGTGATAAAATTTTATTTCTTTTGGAATTTGGCATCGTTGCGTTGTATCAATGGCGACCAATCTCTTAAACCTAAAAAAAGTGCAATATCTGATCGACTAGTGAACCTTGAATAATATAGATCAAAACACATCTGAGACAATATAACTTAAAATATCAAATAAATCCTGCATGGATTTTGTTTTTAATGCATTTTATTTTCCTTAACATGCAGCTTGACGGTTGTCATAAATATTATACATTTATTAAAATATTTTTATGTTTTAATTTTTTAAATGGATTTTTGCTAGCTTATTGGTATTTCACAACAAAGACAAACGTAATGATTTCCAAATTTATAATTGAATTTTTAGTTGCTTGAGTAAATTCCTAATTTTGTGTTGATTTAATAATGTTAGCTTCATCGAGTGACTTGGTCAACAAGAAACAGTACCGAACCAAGAATAGAAAGTGATGATGAGGACGACTTGGAGGAAAAATACAATACTCTATCAATGGGACAGAAAGATGGAATCATCAATAAAGATGACGATGACAATAAAGACATAATGAAGACGCAATACGAAACAAACGGTAAGCATAGTTACCAAATTTACCAATAACTAAATACTGAACTTTCTGTTTATTTATTTAGTTTCTGAATATGGCCGTTTCGACAACTTATGTCTCTTCATTGTGGATAAAATCAAAATGTTTGGAAGACCACAAACTATAAAGATATTTAAAATTTTTTAGAGAAAATAAAAATGTTTGGAAGACGACAACTCAAAAGATGTTCAAAATCTGATAGTAAACAAAAAATCACTATGATCTAAATGGAAAGCAAAAATCAGGTAACCAGGGTATAATTAAAATGTAAAAGGGCATCGACGGTAAAAATTGCATAAAATGTCCCAACTAACCGTGAAGCACATACGGAATGTTAATATGAAACACAGCATTAAACTTTCTGTCGGTGAAGCCATAGTGAATTTTGACAAAACCGTAATTTAGATCGCTGCTATTACCATTTAATTTTAAATTAAAATTTAGTGTCTGACGACGCATTTTTTCAAAGATCTTTTAATGCAATTGGGACGACCAGATTCAATGTAAGAGAAACCAAAAGAAAAATTAATAAATTAACCAAAACATTCTCTAAAGTGTTTTGAAGAATTAAAATAAAAGATTTTTTTTAACTTGAACTTACTATGAGGTAAGAGTGTTTGCTCTTTGTTGAAGGCCTCATGGTGACTTCAAGATGAAGAACATCAATGAAAGCGTTGTTGAAACTGGTCAATCTTACTATGTTTTTTTAGGAATTTTGTCCGATGTACATTTACTCCATTTCCCTTTATTTGTTTTGTTTTTAAGCAAGACGTAACAATATACATATTTGGATAATGTGGAAAGGAGGGGGTTTAAATAGGTTCTAATGTTACAGGGCTCAGGAAAGGAACATAAATGTCTAAAAATATCTTAGAAAAGATTTTTTATGGCGGATGACATATAATCACTTTATAGCATCCAAACCTATTTTCGTCACAAACTGGAACAATAATAGTTCTGGTGGTATTTTTTAATATAATGAAGCGAATGCCGATCAGTTGATTTCTTATAAAACTTGGATTGTAAATTCAATGATATACCCATGAAAATTATAGATTTTGTTTTTGGAATCACCTGTGCAAGTTATAACTAAAATATGTCTTAAGAAACATTTGTTATATCTCTGAAAAAGTGTCATTTCAGTCGAATATTTCCAGCGTATACAAGTACATTTTTACAAAAGTTAAGTTTTACAAAAGTAGGAATAAATAACACGATTCAGGCTCTTACTGGTAATCAGAAAGATACACATAAGAATATTATATATAATGAAGAAAGATTTACACAAGTTTTTGTAAGTTGTAGCCAAATTTCCATTGTTGCATTTTGCCTTTAGAACAAAACAGGGTAATGAAAATACATTACAAAGAAACAAAACTTACATCAGAAAGCAGTGATTTTCTGTAAATCAACATGTATTAAGGAGGAAAATCTATAACGATTCTTTTTTTATGCAGAAAACGACCTTACTTTTCTTCAACGAACATACAATATTATATGTTGTTACTCAAGCTTCAAGCCAAGGCCTAAAACCCCAAAAATGGAAGAAGAGGAAGCCAAAAGATATAAAGGAGAACATGAGCCAGCATGGATAAAAAATCTCATCAATATTAATGCTGTTCTTGTACTAACGTGGACTGCGTTTTTGTTTGGCTTTTTCCATTGAATAGTTTTATTAAAATTTTGCATTTTAAACTATGTTTCGAGTACTTAAGTTTAGAAATTTTACGATATCTGCCTATTCAAATATATTTTCCTATATCTAAATCATGAGAAATTACAAAAAAATGAAAAGGCACGGTTGTGATTAAGGGGTCACGCAGAATATTGTGTACATCTGTGTTTTAATATTTCTCATGTTTGTAAAAAAAAACTCAAAGTGCTACAGGCAAGAAAATGTGTTCTAAGATGGCTCTTATAGATCGTCAAAAAGTATAATACTCAACAACATTATGCTTCGCACATGCGCAAACGGTTTTTGAAATAACAGTTAAACAACCTTATTTTGATTGTGTCTCTCATAGTTTATGAAGGAAATAAAGTTTTAAACATTTCTTCACTAAATCACGCCTTTGTAAATGTTTGTAGTTTTGATTTTGATTCGGATTTTGAACTTGCATCTGTTTGAAAAACGTAAGATTGTGTATTGTGACGTCATAAACAATGTAGTCGGGAAATCCATGTTCTCCCGGGCCGCTTACAGGTAAAATGTTGTTGCCATTTATGCCTGTACCAAGTCAGGAGTATTGCAGTCGACAATTTAAGAAATAGATTATTGCAAGCGGGCTCTATGCGAATTAGATCATGGGCAGACCTTATATTTGTCAATATTTTATACCGAGCAATAGCGAGGTATAAAATGAAGACAAATATAAGGTCTGACCATGTTCTAATTCACATAGAGCCCAACTGCAATCATCTATTACGATTCTAATATATTTAACAAGGGTTTTGAACATTCGAAGCGGCTCTCACACTACATGTAATATTACATTTAAGTTAAAATTAAATGAACTTTAAATGTACTTTAAATTTTAAGTTTAGAAAAAAAAGATAGGTTTATTTTCCCTAAAATTTCGAATTTAATGTACGTATAATATAAATTTATTTCACCATGTAAACTCCTGCATTTAAAGTCCGTTTAATTCAAAATTATATCCAAGTTAAATGTCTGGTTTACAGCCAAATTAAATGTGCATTAAATTTGTAATATTCACTTCTTGGAAACGTATACAAATTACTCATTTTCTCTCAATTAAATCTGAATGAAATGTCTGATTTCCATCAAATAAACGTGTCTTAGATTTGTGACATAAATTTTAGTAAACTTTCAAAAATTTCTAATTTTTACACCAATTAAATTAATTGAATACTAGTAAACTATCAATTTAGTCCAACGTAAATTTGAGATATATTTCTAATTTATAAATTTAACTGATATATGGAACGTTTTAAATTACGAATTGGTGCCATTAAATTTGTTGAAATGACAAATATATGAATTTACATATTTTAAATTTTAATTAAAATGTTATCGTCGTGATAAATAAATGTAAAATATCTACAATACTGGCTCATTCTTTGCAGGGAGGTGTCGTCATGAAAACATTTTTCTGCTAAATAACATTTAAGCTTAATATGTATGTGCAATTTGTTTTGGAGATGTGTACATATACATGTATGGTATTGCATGTTGTAAATTGCACTTAATGCAATTTGATATCCACATGTCTTCAACACATGATTAGACGACCGCACAACTCAGAAACAGGCATACATTTCAGATTGTGAATACATTACCAGTAAAGAACTAAACGACCATAAAGAATAAACAGCAAAACATAAAATGCAGACTATATATTACAATAAAGAAACCTTTGTAATGCTTTATTATTGCAAGTCAGAATGTGAAAAGTTTATTATGAAATGAAACCTTTTTTTTATATATCACACAGAATGAAATTATTCTCTGGATACCAAAATCAATAATATTTATAATTGTATTTAGATTGAAATCATATACATGCTTTGCATTAAAAATAAAAAAAACAACAAACCCTTTTTTTTTAATTTTTATTTGACTTAGCTGTAACAGTACAACTAACTTATATCTCCTTGATGCATTATTTTGTACAACATTACACTATAATAATTCCGACCTGTAGAACATATTTACAAAGCAGATTGTCAATCAGTACATTTGAAAAGATATATCAGCAGAAATTTAAATAGCATTCAGTTTAATGATTATACAATTCACCAAAAACCATTACAAAATAGTATTGAAATCATGTGAAATAAAAACAAGTCAAATAAAATTTACCTCCCCTGTTCTTTAAAAAATTAATTTAACTGAAAAGAACTTTGTAAAAAGAGAATTTGAAACCAAACGGGTGTTCTTAATTTCTCAAGAATCATGATTAAAATGACAAACAAATGGATTAGATAAATAATAATTTCCTACTGAGTGTATAATCATGATGAATAAATATAACTAACATACTATTTAATTTCTCTCCACTTCATTAAACCTACGAATTATATATTTATTAAACGGCAAAACAGTTTTATTGTATGGCAAAACATTTAAGTTAAGAGTTGTTCCCCTTTGTACAGACATCTTTGTAGCGAGCCGTTGAGGATTACGAACAACTTCTTTGTGTATTGTGCAAATATTTTTGTTTAGATTGAATTTATGTATGAAGTGAAAGGTTTAATCATTGTCGTTGACGGTGCATTTGCAATATTTCCATTTATGTACATTCCCTAGTCTTTGCAAAGGCATATGTCTCTGGTCAGCATAAAAACTAGCTAAAGAAATAAATGTTGCTGAAATTGTGACATTCCGACAATAGCTGAAACTTTATCTCACTGTTTGACTCTTAATACAATTATGTTTTTCATTCATGTCAATATTATACAGGAGCGTAAACAAACACTTAAGTTAGTACCCGTTGGAATTTAAAATCTGTAATATTTTAAATTCTGGAGTTATTTCCCTTTCATCACACATACATGTAGCCGCAGTTACAGACTATCGGAGACGTATGTATACATTCAAAACTTAAAGTGGCGAATCAATATATTTATTTTATAAAAAAAAAAAGTAATTCAAACAAGAGTTTCATAAATATCTGATTTTGCAATTGAATTTATTCGAACTTTTTAAGAAAAGTCCTGTTTTATTGAAATGTACAGTGTCCAGGTATGTGTACTTGCTCTGCAATACATAATGGTAGGGGCTGGTTTGAAGATACCAATGTATTTTTTTTAATAGTGACGACATTGCATTTCATTTAATATCTTATATGTTAGATCATGACCTAAAAAAATAATGTCTTATGTTACAAAATAATTGTTAATAAAAGTTCCAGAAAATACAATGCTCACAAAATACATGTATGAGGAATTTATTATGATGTTAAAATTTGTACATAACCATTTACTATATGAAATATATATCACCAATTTATGTAATTAAATCATGGTTAGAATTATATACTTATTTCATCACTAAAAAAATGACCATAGTCTTGAACAAAAAGAAAAGATTGGACATTACATCACTTAGAAAGAAAAAGTGCTCGCCGCTAACTGTTCAACCAGCTAAAATTACTGAGACCACCAATAGTTAGCGCCCTTATTATACATTCAAGCGGGGTTCTCCGCTATAAAAACTTGTCGTCACGACACAACCGAAAGAATGCAAAAAATGACATGATACATTACTGCATGAATGGATTTGAACAGTCATTCAACAATGAGTACTTATGGTTACTTTTGGTGAAAGGGAAAAGTAAAACAATATAGGATATGGTATACATTTAAAAGGCAGGAAGTAAATAAAGTCCAATGGCATATATAACCTGACCTGTGATAAACACTTGGGTCACAATATCAAAGCCTATAGGGCATTAAGGTTCCTCGAGGGTATTCCGCCATTTTGAATTTACTAGATTTCAATTAATTGGTATTTTTATCATTGACAGTTTGAGAAATGTTTCACTTTTACATTGTTCTTACGTTAATGAAATAATAGCATCAATAAAGGGCCCAGTTTCATTGAATTTCGGGTATATTCTTTAATATAGTTGTATGTGGAAAATACGATTTTCTTTAAGCTTTAATTTTTAACAAGAGAGATAATTTGATAAAATATTTAACAAAGAAATTACTATAAACATTTGAATTTCTTCAAAAGGGCAATATAAGAGCCATCCATTGGGAAAAATATTCTTTTTCATTGTTCTTCGGATATTTGAAAAATAGTTATTTTCCCTCTCATTTCAATTAACAAATCCAAATGTTTGATTAAAGATTCTTGGCCTATATGGCTGATGACCTCTATTTTTTTACGTTTTTTCAATTCACTATTATCAAGGTTAAAATACTTAAATTTGAGTAATTTCTATCGCAGCGTTTTAATACCCTCGAGCCACCTTCACAAAAATGAGAAAGCTCTAGGAAAACACCCATTCAAGTCCCTTTGGTACTGCTGGACGTGGTCTTGTAGACTTTCTGCCAACAACCTTTTTTTATTTCAATCTCTTCCCTTGAGCATTTAACATTCGGTAATATTTGTTATCTAGTTTTGTCATGGTGTCATTAAACTGCGGTGACAGCCATGGCAGTGGTCGTGTTGTGAAAACACTGTCATCTTCCGAGTCTGACTCTTCGCTAGACATATACTCAATTTTAAGTGCTTCATATATCGTCTTATTTGTGGCCGCGTCCAGTTTTTTTTTTCTTTCAGCGCCTTCTGCCTGGTTATTAGTTTCTGAAAAAGAAATGGAAATAACGTTGAGCAACTCGAACTCATAAAATCAGATATTTTCTTTGGATTTTTTTGTCTTCAACCTTTTTAAGGTCTATCCGGTACAACGGATAGACATTATTGGGATTGTAAAATTGTAAAAAAAAATTTCTTCTTTTCACAGCGGTGTCTAAGTGGGAAAGTGTAGGTCGATGAAATTTGGTGGGGTTTTGTAGTTTCTGTTGAAGTTGTGACTGAATCCGTCTTGGGTCGTTTCGTTATCAGGGGAGGGGGTTATTTTAGAAAACTCCCTAAACATGTTTTGTGATATTATTCGGAAATGGTAATAAATAGGTAGTGAATTGTAATGGGAAAAATGTTTGTCAAGCTATGACAGATATTTCGTTCATTTGGGCGAATGTTGGTGGATGGACCGTTTTCATGATAAGGGCTTACAAAGTTTTGTTACTTTTCTTGGAGCAATTATTTGGGGAAATTTCGGAATGTGTCAGAATTAGGTATTTGGGACCTATATCATTGTATTTAGTTGATATGTTTTACATTCAAAAATGTAGGGGTCAAAGGTTTATTGGTCACTTTAAAAGGGATGACATCAGTTCCTTAAAATAAAATGTCTACACAAATGCAGCTACTGATTTAAATGATAAATGATCTGCTTGTCACATTATCTAAATTGTGGTTTCGTGTTTACTAGGTAAACTGAAACTTGGTCAGCTGGGTGTCAAATTTGATATTTAGCAGACGACAAAAGTAAAGCATGTGCACACTTTATTGTTTTATGTGTTTTGTTTGACATACAATTACACATGGATTACAGAAGAACACCAATGAAAACAACATGTTTTTTAACACTTATATCCCCCCGGTAGAAGTTAAGAAACATTTAGTACATTTCACAATAGTTATTTTGATTCTGTTTAACGTAATAAATTTTGATATCGATTATTGAAAATTAAATCAAAACAAATAATGACTGTAATTGGATTCAAACACAGAAGTCACCGAAATGATCTCTCCAATCATTATCCAAGCATTACTAAGAAATCAATTTTCACCCCTTTTAAAAAATTGTGAATAAAAGGATATGGAGTAAATGCACATGAGACAAAGTCTCTACAAATTCACGGTAAAAAACAAGCAAAGGAACAACGCTTTTATTGTTGATCTTCATCCTGAAGTCACTATGAGGCCATCAACATGAGCTTTGCTCATACCTCATAGTAAGTTCAAGACGGCCCTTAGCACCGGTTTAAGCGGAATTCTTTGCTAATCATCTCCATGTCTTCATTGGTCATGGGTGCGGGATTGTCAACAAACATCAATTAAACTCGCAAAGTGCTCTTACAATCACTGTCATCCTTTGCCAGACAAAAACACTAGTGTCGATTACAACATATAGACAAACACAGGGCACTCATCTATGGAAAGCCA
>MJUU01064868.1:6287-18557 GCA_002080025.1 Modiolus philippinarum
GGCAGGAAAAAATAGGGTCGGTCGGGTGACCGGAACCACACCTATTTCTTTATTTGGCCTAATGAAAAGGTGTCATTAAATAAATTTTCTTTTACTTAAAAAAAAAAAAGAATTCACATAAAGTTAACAAACCTCTGATTTAGAAGTAACATGCTTTTTTATATATTGGTAAACATATAACTGGAAAAATAAAAATTATGAAAGACAAATTGGCTCTTCAAAATTTTGCTTCATATAATTTATCTAAAATAATATTAAAAAGAGAACTTAAGTGCAAATTTTAATTGCAATTTTTTTGCAAATTGATTTATTTAAAACTACTAATTCTGTTAATAACAAAAATATTTAAAAAAAAAAAAAATTTGTGGTTACTGTTTTAATATATCCCCTTTATATCAAAATACATAATATTATAGGAAAAAAAACATAATACAGCAATGATATGGACACTATTTCACCAATAATGCCAACAGACAAATTAGGGTTGATCAGAATCTCAACCCTGTATTAAGTGACCACCTGTCTTATGTGACCTTCTTTTGTGGTTCCCTTGGAAAGTCACATAAGACAGGTTTGACTGTATTTGTATATTTGGGGTTTTATGTTTTTTGTTACAACTGACTTAATATCAAGAACATATCGAATGAAATGAATGTTTTATAATGAATTTATGAATAAATGTATTTTCAGGAAATTAGTAACTGATCCAAGAGTTAGATTAAAATATCAACAACTTATAACCAATAGCTTTGTAGAGGTAAGGGTTAGATTAAAATACCAACAACTTATAACAAATAGCTTTGTAGAGGGAAGGGTCGGATTAAAATATCAACAACTTATAACCAATAGCTTTGTAGAGGGAAGGGTTAGATTAAAATAAGAACAACTTATAACCAATAGCTTTGTAGAGGGAA
The DNA here is from genome assembly GCA_002080025.1 of Modiolus philippinarum. Taxonomy (NCBI): domain Eukaryota; kingdom Metazoa; phylum Mollusca; class Bivalvia; order Mytilida; family Modiolidae; genus Modiolus; species Modiolus philippinarum. The sequence goes on from MJUU01064868.1 coordinate 7,202, forward strand.
GGATCAGATTAAAATACCATCAACTTATAACCAATAGCTTTGTAGAGGGAAGGATCAGATTAAAATACCATCAACTTATAACCAATAGCTTTGTAGAGGTAAGGGTTAGATTAAAATACCAACAATTTATAACCAATAGCTTTCTAGAGGTAAGGGTTAGATTAAAATACCAACAACTTATAACCAATAGCTTTGTAGAGGGAAGGGTCGGATTAAAATACATGTACCAACAACTAATAACCAATAGCTTTGTAGAGGTTAAAGTGAAAGTAAAATACCAACAACTTATAACCAATAGCTTTGTTGAGGTAAGGGTCGAATTAAAATACCAACAACTTATAACCAATAGCTTTGTAGAGGTAAGGGTTAGATTAAAATACCAACAACTTATAACCAATAGCTTTGTAGAGGTAAGGGCAAGATTTGAATACTAACAACTTATAACCAATAGCTTTGTAGAGGGAAGGGTCAGATTAAAATACCAACAACTTATAACCAATAGCTTTGTAGAGGTAAGGGTTAGATTAAAATACCAACAATTTATAACCAATAGCTTTGTAGAGGTAAGGGTTAGATTAAAATACCAACAACTAATAACCAATAGCTTTGTAGAGGGAAGGGTCGGATTAAAATACCAACAACTTATAACCAATAGCTTTGTAGAGGTTAAAGTTAGATTAAAATACCAACAACTTATAACCAATAGCTTTGTAGAGGTAAGGGTCAAATTAAAATATCAACAACTTATAACCAATAGCTTTGTAGAGGTAAGGGTTAGATTAAAATACCAACAACTTATAACCAATAGCTTTGTAGAGGGAAGGGCAAGATTAGAATACTAACAACTTATAACCAATAGCTTTGTAGAGGTAAGGGTTAGATTAAAATACCAACAACTTACGTTTTGTATAACCAATAGTTATGTAGAGGGAAGGGTCGGATTAAAATACCAACAACTTATAACCAAAAGCTTTGTAGAGGGAAGGGCAAGATTAGAATATTAACAACTTATAACCAATAGCTTTGTAGAGGGAAGGGTCATATTAAAATACCAACAATGTATAACCAATAGCTTTGTAGAGGTAAGGGTTAGATTAAAATACCAACAATGTATAACCAATAGCTTTGTAGAGGGAAGGGTCAGATTAAAATACTAACAACTTATAACCAATAGTTATGTAGAGGGAAGGGTTAGATTAAAATACCAACAACTTATAACAAATAGCTTTGTAGAGGGAAGGGTCAGATTAAGATATCAACAATGTATAACCAACAGCTTTGTAGAGGTAAGGGTTAGATTAAAATATCAACAACTTATCACCAATAGTTATGTATAGATTAAAATACCAGCAACTCATAACCAATAGCTTTGTGGAGGTATGAATTATGTATCATTTGTAATTAAAGTTATTATGATAAATGAATATAAAATAGAACTTAAATTTCTATTTTTTGTGGAAGTTCAGTAACTAGTACAGAGGTATAGAAAAATGTCAATGATTAAATAAACCTGTGTTAATCATGGTACAATTAAAATGCTATAAGACAGTCTTCAATACTGCGTGCAAATAAACTCTGCAGAGTAAGCAACTTAAGTCCTCCTATAAATGTGAATTTATTTTTTTACAAAATCTCGAACATAAATGTGAATTTAGTTTTACAATTCTCCAAAATTATTGCTTAAATATTGTTTTTTTTTGCAGTGTAACAAATTATTACGTTGGTGTCCTGCCCCAGATTGTGGACATGTAGTAAAAGTTGTATACCATGATGCCAAACCGGTTACTTGTATCTGTGGTCATATATTTTGGTAAGTTGTATAACATGATGCCAAACAGGCAACTTGTATCTGTGGACAGTGAGGTCATATATTTTGGTAAGAATTTGTATACTTTGAAGTGATTGTAAACTTCTTGCTTGTTTATAACATTTCAGTGAAAACTGCTGTTTATTATTAAAAAAATATATATATATGGGACATTTTCGGTGGATATCAATCTTAATCAGCTGGATGTTTAACTGTATTATTAGATGCACAGGAAAAAAAGAAACAAATATAAGCATAGTGATTTCACAAATGCCTATAGTAAAGGATAAATGTAGATGAAAAAAAACTAAAAACCTATCTCTTGGCATATATTAATTCCTGTAGGTATCAAAAAGAAGTCAGTTGAGTTACTATAACTGAACTAAAAACTAGAACAATACATGTATATTAAAAAATCTCCTTATCAATGAATCACAAAGATATACAATCATTTGAATTTCATATTTTCAATCCATCACTGGAGAATTTTACCTTGAACAAAAGCACACATATACACACATTTACATAGGGTCCCTTTCCTGGAATTCAGCTAATTTGTCTTAGCTTGGAAATATTTTTCAAACAGCCTGAAACAGACTCATGGGATCTTGCATAAGGTCAGATTAAAGATCGGGATATCTTTTATGGGTGTAAGAAATTTCGTCTTTTCTGGAGTTGAGCGTTGCAAAACGTGAGAAAAAGATGTAGAATTTCTTACGTAAGTGAAAGATATCCCGATCTTTAATTTTGATCGCATGCAAGTTCCTACTTCTTCCGAAAAGTAACACCTGCAACCCTATACTATGTGAACAACGTCTTTGTCATTTGAGTGTTCTTTATATTGTGACGTCAGGTGTTTGATGACGTTTAGTCATGGTAATGATTGTTTTATCACAAAAATGACCACTTATCCATGTAAGATGAGGTCGCGTGCATCGATCTTATACGGGTCATGTTACACTGTAAACCACCATTTACGGAAGAATGCTTTGTCTCTATTGAAGGGAAATGTCAGGGTTTCTTGCCTCACAATGCACATCTTTTCCCATTTTCATGTGTACTTTTTGTTATGTTTACTAAGAAAGGCCAATTTTGTGAATATGTGAATCAAATAAAAATAAATTCTTTGACAGCTTAAGATCAAAACTACTTCAGTAATTAAACTTTAATGTTTGTGCATTGTTAATTTGCAATATAGTTGAAGAAATGTAAAATAAATTTTGTTTTATTATCTTGATAGTTTTGCCTGTGGAGAAAATTGGCATGATCCTGTAAAATGTAAATGGTTAAGAAAATGGATAAAAAAATGTGATGATGACAGTGAAACTTCCAACTGGATAGCTGCAAATACTAAAGTAAGATTTTACTTATAAAACCTTACAGGGAAATTACGACTGGATTGTTGCAGTTTTTGTGAAAACTTTTCATGTTAAAAAAAAATGTTTTGAAAAGCCTCCAATTACTAAAAATAGTTTTGCTTATTTAACTGTTCAATGAAACTTTGAAAAGTTGGACTTAATGAACTTACAACTGCATACTTGGAGATACTTAAGTGAGGTATTTGTCTCACCTGCTATGAATTATCAAAGAAGTGATAATAGGGATAATGTTTCCAGCGATGGCATTGGCAGCATCAACAATTATAAATAGTTGTTAATATGTTTATTGTTGGTCTATAATATTTGATGTTAATGTAAATCAGTATTGGTAATACTGTAATACTCAAATCCAAACTCAGTTAATGGCCTCAACCCCTGAGCAATTACACTAAATTATTCGCAAACATTTAGTACAGCCTTCACCAGTAGTACTAGCTACTTTATATTTGCCTAGAGGTACATACTAATTAAAAGTTAGATGATGGTCCTAACCCTCAGAAATGCATGAACGATCACACAGTTTTTGGAAGGAGTGAGTACAGCAAGTACCAGTGGTCTTAGCCTTTTGGTATTTGACATTCAGTTGTGACATCTAATTATATTCTGCTGAAGTGAAATATCCAGGTAAATCCTGCAATTTGATTGGTTACCTTGACAGGGGATATGAGACCGTATCCCCGTGGTAGCAAAATCACGGTTTTTAAACGCTTTTATTAACAGAAAATTTATAGCACTTCTAGCAGAATATAAGTTATTCGGGCTTCACAGGGGATACGGGTTCATATTCCCTGTCTGTGCCCTATATTCCCTTTGCCTGACGGCTCAGGGAATATAAAACACAGACAGGGAATATGAACCCGTATTCCCTGTGAAGATTCACGAATAACATATAATATACTGATTCCTTGCCCATAGGAGAATATCAAGGATAGTCACCAGTCAGGGGTGCAACTTAAATAAGTTATCACCAAAATCACTTAAATGAGTTACTATGAGATATTGACTTTTTTTAAATAACTTATACCAGTTATCAAGCAATAACCTATATGAGTTACGGTTTTGTTAATCAAGGGACATTACTCTGTTGATAACTTCATTAAGTTATTAAAGTCTTTTTTGCATTATATTCAGTTTTGTTGAAATTCTGACTTATTGGTCACAGTAAAGTCTATTATTACACATGTATTAAGTAGTTCAAATTGACCTCAATCTAATGATGGCCTGTCTAATTGATTTTGATGAACCATTTCAAAGATAATTGAGATTTAATTTCCCAAGGGTCCAATCTTTATGGGGGTTGGCGCATGTATTTCCTCTCTTTGCGCATTTATAATTGATAGGTAATTACACAGTTAAAGATCCAAACCATATGGGAAAAACTATTGTTTGTTTGAGAAAAATCTTTATCATAAAGAAATTTGTAATCAAAGTAGGACATTTTCAAGAAACTTAAATAAGTTATTGCTGAAAATACATGATCACTCAATTCAGTTACACAAAAGTATTTCATTTGATAACTTGAATAGGTTACACCCCTGACTGGTCACCCTGATCCCTTAGTTACATGAAGTCATTTGCTAGGAGTTAACACACACATAACATGTAATGGCTGCTACTATATTGTGCTGATTTAAACAATACCACACATATCCTCTGTCAACATTTTATTAATTACAAAGCTATTAAACCACTCTAGAAAAATCATGGATTCTCACTTTTGGTTCAAAATAAGTTAACAGGTATGCCAAGTGTAGAGTTACAGATACAATACTATACACTGTGCTCGATAGGAATTTCTTATGTGTAGAGTTACACAATAATTATACACTGTTTTCTTTGAATATCCAAAGTTTAGATATACATTGACTGATACACGTATCATACACTGTTTTTATAGGAATGTTTAAAGAGTACGGTTGCATTTTGAGTGATCCACTTAATTATACACTGTGTTTTATAGGAATGTTTATCACACATTGTATTTTATAGGAATGTCCAAAGTGTAGAGTTACAATAGAAAAGGATGGTGGATGTAACCACATGATCTGTAAAAACCAGCATTGTAAAGCAGACTTTTGTTGGGTGTGTCTTGGTCCCTGGGAGCCTCACGGTTCTTCATGGTAAGTAATGATTATCAAGCAGACTTTTGTTGGGTGTGTCTTGGTCCCTGGGAGCCTCATGGCTCTTCATGGTCAGTAAAATACCTATGATTATCATGCAAACTTTTGTTGGTGGTGTTTGCTTCACTTATTCCTGCTCAGTTCTTGAAAGTTGGTTATAATTCTAAAAAGAGATCTGCATTGGTAGTATTCAAGAATAAATAATACTCTTCAGTAGTACTGCATGTAATTAAGAATTAAATGCAATATTTTGTAGTTTTATTGGAGTGTAAAAGCGTGGACCATAGCATATTTTGAATGAAGAGCGCTTCATATGAAAAATGTGCTACAGTGCACGCTTTTACACGACAATAAAACTACAAAATATTGCATTCAATACTTATAATTACATTCCGTAAATGGAATACAAGTGTTCACGTAAGATAACTGAATGAAAATCGTGGATGATGCTCCACTCTGCCGTCTTTGTTTACTTTTTGTCATTATCAAGGAGTCGCATGCTGGTGTTGTTTTACTGACTGATAAAACACAGTGACAGAAATTATCTGAAGTACTCGTAGGCAATCAAATACGGGGATTTCCATACGAAGCAGAATGAATGTAATTATATACATGTACAAATAGAATTTCTTCTCCATTTAAGTCTGAAATCAAATTAAACTTTACTTTTATGAAAGCTGATTTTAATTAATATGAGCATGAAGCAGTATACAAAATGAATTATTGAACTAAAATTACAATGTAATACCGTATCTTGTTTGAGATATTTCTTTGTGATGATCAATCAGGTATCTTAAACTGTTCTGGTATAAATTTACATTCAGTATAAATATGACAGATTTGACTTTGTTTTTAACTGCTTAAGATATGTATTACGTAGATAGCAGTGTAAAATTGAGCATTTTGACAGAAAGTAAATCGGTAAGTTCACACGGTAAAAGTAAATAAATGATCTTTCACTGAAATAAAAATCATTCACAGTTGAAGGAGGTGGTATAACAAAATATGTTGTCTGCATTGTCACTTAGAAACAGTCTTGTTGAAGTTTTATGATAATTTAGTATCACAAATTAAAGTGTAACCTTAACTACTTGAAAGAATGGTTATATATGATTATACATGGATAATAAGAACTATAGCTATCTGCCAATTCTATTTATCAAAACAAATAACAAATATCATTCAAGTGCCAGCACACCATTGTGCATATGATGTGCAGTCTATTGCTTGTATTTTTGTGATTTAATACAATTTCTTTGATATGAAGTACAATTTTACATTCATCATGTATAAAGTATCATTTTCAATAAAATTAAATTGTTATTATAGGTATAACTGTAATAGATTTGATGAAGATGAAGCCAAGAAAGCACGAGATAACCAAGAGGTAAGATGTCTTCTTAGTCATATATATACATCTGCTGACAAACACCATGCAATAAAGCAGGGAGAAAACAAAGATTTGAAAATCCCAAAACACAGATGGAGACAACATGATGAAGATCATACAAGTTAACAAAATCAAACAAAAACTGGAAGTATCATCAGGTGATTTGGAATGGTAAGCATGAACTGCTCCAAATATAACACCCGTCTCACTGCCACTGAAAAGTCTGGTGTTAAATTATAGTAGGATTTGATCAGTTTGAACTCTAGAGATATGGAGATTAAGTTTCTGTTCTGAAATCAGTAGATCTTGTCCTTCTCTGTTTTGTCACATCTAAGCTTAGTTATCTTGATATAAAAATTATTTATACACATGTATGCAAAATACACACTAAAAGTTCATTGCAATTTAAGCTGTTACTGTAGAATTTTTTATTATTAGGCAAAATAGTGATAAATTAATCCCCCATTCCCCCCAAAAAAAACCAAAACAAACTAGATTTGCAATTGCAAGCAATAGCCGATGTCACCCCAGACTCCCCATTCGATGATTCCACATTGTTCGCAGCGTCAAAATCTACCTAGAAATCAATTTTCGTTGAAATCCGACAATGTTGAAATTTTGACGTATTTCGGCGGCCATCTTGGAAATGGCGGCCATTTTGAAAATTTTAAGTGCACAGCATATAACTTCAGATGGTGTTCCAACTTTGTGCCAAGTTTGAAATCCTTCCATCCAGCCATTACAAAATAATCGCTCAGACAAAATTATTGGAAGAATAATAATAATAATAATAAGAATAACTAGAATTGCAATTGCAAGCAATAGCTGATGTCGCCCCTGGCAGCCAATTCGATGCTTCAATCTTGTTCGCAGCGTAAAAATCTACCTAGAAATCAATTTTCGTTGAAATCGGACACAGTTGAAATTTTGACGTATTTTGGGCAGCCATCTTGGAAATGGCGGCCATTTTGAAAAAAATTTTGGCGTAAATTCCTTCGGCTCATCTTGTCAAACATTTATGCGAAATATGAAGAAATTCTGCAAAACAGTTTCTGAGTTATTGAATCTTCCATTTTTTAACGTAAAATGGCGGCCATCTTGGAAATGGCGGCCATTTTGAAAAAATTTTTACTGTCATGCACAACTTCACATTGTGTTTCAACTGTGTGCCAAGTATCAAGTGATTCTGTTCAGGCATCTCTGAGTAAAGCTCTGGACAAAATTATTGGAAGTAAAATAATAATAAGAAACCGTAATAATAATAATAACTAGTATTAATTGTGGAAGTCTCCCAAACGAACTCCCATATCAGAATTCAAAGGCTTTAGATGAGACTCGCAGATTTAAAACAACCTTCCTGTCAAATTATATTCAGTTCTAAGCACTTTGTAATTTCCCGCCTTTTTTTCCCGTTTTCATGGCAACGGTCGCCATTTTGAAGTCTTGGAGACCGAAACCCAATTTTACACATGTTAGGCAACCTTTCTGTAAAATTTTATCCAATTCTGATCTTTTTTTATTTTCCCGCACTTTTTTACCGTTTCCATGGCAACGGTGGCCATTTTGAAAATTATATGACCAAAAATCAATTTTATGCATGCTAGGCAACCTTCCTTTTAAATTTCATCCAATTCTGAGCACTTTTAATTTTCCCGCCTTTTTTCCGTTTCCATGGCAACGGCCGCCATTTTGAAAATTTTATGACCAAAAATCAATTCTATGCATGCTACAGGGATGTGATACTTCCGCGGAATCGCGGATTTCCGCGTGTCCGATACTGACCGATTCCGTTATTATATGTATTTTTATACTTCCGCCAGGCTGATTTCCGGTTATTTCCGCGGGTCATCAAATGTATGAATCTCATCCCTGATGCTAGGCAACCTTCCTGTTAAATTTCATCCAATTCTGAGCACTTTTAATTTTCCCGCCTTTTTTTTGTTTCCATGGCAACGGCGGCCATTTTGAAAATTCCAAGACTTAACTGCACATCTTTNAGAAACGGACCAAAAACAATAAGTCTCCTCAAACTTCGTTTGGGAGACTTAATAACAAAGAAACGGAACAATAACAATATGTCTCCCCGACTTCGTCTGGGGCGACATAATAATCAGAAGAAACGTAGAAAAACAACATGTCACCCCGACAAAGTCTGGGGTGACATAACAAACAAAAAGAAAAAAACAAAAACAAAAACAAAAAAACATGACAATGAGACAGCGACATGTGTATGAAACAGCATGTTTGAGAAATAGGTAATTGAATTCAAGGCCAGAAATATTGACTGATGGTACATTTCAATAAGAGTTAAATAGACCATGTATAATTTTACTACAGGTATCAAGGGCCCTGCTTGAGAAATTAAATATATTTTTACTCCAGATGTCCAGAGCTATGACTGAGAATGCTAAATATTTCTACTACAGGTATCTAGAGCAATATTACAATGTATATTTATTCTACAGGTATCCAGAGCTATGTTACAAAGATATTTGTTCTACTGCAATAGATATATGAATCACATGCAGAGTTTAAAGTTTGAAAATAAGGTAATGTATCTTACTTTGTATGAAACACACCAGTATGGCGACTCATGTGTATGCCATGTCATTATGGTCACACATGTGTATGACATATGCCATTATGATGACATATAATCGGTTCTTCAACTTATGACATTATTGTGGATAGTGAAGGAATTTCAAGAATTACATATAATTTTGTCAATATACAGAATGATGTTTTTAAAAGGAAGATTAGTATTATGACACTGCATCTAGCAATTTCTTTGGAAAAAACTTTAAATTACTGCACAAAAGTTTCCATACTGCTTGGACTTAAACATGACATTCCAAAGGCAGGTATACATCAGTATGCACCCATATATACATGCATTAACAGAGAAAACCCATAATTCTACATAATACTTATTGTTTAAATATTTTAGGTGTTGCAAATGAGTTCAAGAAAAAAGCATATTAAGAGAATGATTCATATATATAATAAAACAAGTATGTTTTGGTTTTGATAAATGGTTTAAACAGGGAAATTTTTGTGGCAGTTTATTTTTGCTATTTTGGTTCTAAGGGGCAAACTCCGAAAAATATAATTGTCACTAATGTTTTGATGTAATTGAAGTGTTAAGTGGCTTGACCAATAATTTAGAATTCAAGACTGCTTGAAATGAAATTTATCTGAGAACCTCTAAAACAAAATATAGTGCCTCTCTCCCTTTTACTACACATAACCTTGATCATTTCTTGGTTTGTTAAACCGCAACTTCTTTTAAAACTATAAGTCATATTCCAACCAACATGTAACTTTCAGGGTATCTTGTTCACAAATTGTATTTGTACACCTTATACTTGTAATTTTGATTTTACTTGTTTAACCCTTTCACGGCGGGTGTATCCTTGAGGATACACGGTGCGCAGGGCGAGTGTATCCTTGAGGATACATAAAACGTGTCACATGTGCACGTCGTGTTTAACACAATTTTTAATGATTTATGCTTGTTCAGGACATTGCAAGTGATGGTAATCTTGTAGCCCGTGTCCAATTCTCTAAAAGTTTTCATTTAGCGACTTGGAAATTATGAAACACTAAAATTACAACCAGAAATTTGCATACGCTAAACATGTGATCAACAAAGATGGCGGTGGAAGAAAAACCTGAACGGCGAGGTCACAAACTATCGATAATTACTCTGTCTAACTGGCATACTTTTAATAAAACGGACAATGGTAGTAATCTTCACGAAGTTAATTTTATGTAAGCACCATACGAGCGCGAACAATCCTGACTTACAGAGAAATTTTATGGAATAATCAAACGGGTATCGTCATCATTTGTGGAAAAAATGTTTTAGTTTCTCCTGACTCAAAATGTCAAATCGTGCCAAGTTGCTAGAGTGTAACATGCCCAGGAAGAAGCCATGGTGAATTGGGATTGTTTTTGAGCAAAATACAATGACAGGTTTTCTCGGTCTTGATGTTTCTCAATCATAAATGGAATCGGTGACAAGAGAGATTGAAATTCAAACAAGCACCACCATTTTGACAAAAATGTTCTGAAGTCATTTTATCTGATTTATATTTTTATTGCACTGAAAATGTCATTCACCACCCTGATAGCTGTATTTGTTTATTACTATTTTTTTAGCTCACTGGGACGAATTTTCGGAGAGCTATTGTCATACCCCCGGCGTCGGCGTCAGCAAAACTTTAATCTAGCTTGTGGAATTGAGACCTGAATAGCTAGGATGTTGATATTTGGTTTGTGACTTCCTTGTGATGAGAGCTTTCTTCTGGTACTATACTTGTAGACATTTTGACCTTGACCTTGCCCTGAGGGAAATTTTCAAAAAACTTTAACCTTGCCTCTAGAAGGTGACTTTTAGTGGTAGGGTGTTTATATTTGGTATGTAACTTCCTTATGATGAGAGCTTTCTTCTGGTACATGTGTACCATACTTGTAGACATTTTGACCTTGACCTTGCCCTTAGGGCAATTTTTTAAAAACTTTAACCTTGCCTATAGAAGGTAGGCTTTTAGTGGTAGGGTGTTTATATTTGGTATGTAACTTCCTTATGATGAGTGCTTTATTGTGGTACCATATTTGTAGACATTTTGACCTTGACCTTGCCCTGAGGGCAATTTTT
>MJUU01064868.1:22224-36281 GCA_002080025.1 Modiolus philippinarum
GATTTGATGTAGCTCTTACCGTTTCCGAGCTATAAGGGGTCAAAGATGTCAAAATTGCAATCATTAGAAATATGTGAAGTCTTTATTTTTCATTAAATTTGGTGGGATTTTTATCTTTGGATTGTTCTCATTTTAAGCTTACAGTGATATGGCAGCATATTTTGCATTGCTCTGTGGTTTCCAATCTATAATGGGTCAAAGGGGCCAAATTGCAATACTTCAAAATATGTGAAATTTTTATTTTTCAGTGGATTTCAACCTTAGTTTTTTTCTTTGGATTTTTCTTGATGGTAGTCAACAGAATTTCTTAGCTCTTACAATATCCTAGTAATAAGGGATTAAAAGAGCTAATTTTTATTTCCACTAGTTTGTGTACAGTTAATTTCTGTGACAAGGTCCTTATTGTGTCCACATTAATTTTAGTTTACACTTGTCCTAATTTCAGTGCCCGACATGCTGCGGTCGTATCATGCTGCGCTCGGCGTAGCCCTTTATTGGCCTATGGCAGAACAGATAACAAACATCTTGAATTATAAACAATGTTGGAAATTTACCATACACACTAAGTGTTATTTAGATAACTTATTAAAAAGGGATGTCTTGTGCTATTAAAAAAAAATGTTCATGTTGATATATAAATGACATAGAAAAAAGAAGGGAAACGGGGAATGTGTCAAAGAGACAACGACCCAAAGTGGAGTAAATAACTAATAACAACTGAAAGCCACCATAAGATCTTCCAATGAACGGTGAGAAAACTCCACACATGCATGCTTCTTCAATTCTTTTTGAAATTTAAGAAATCAACAAGACTGACTTGAAAAATGTACACAAGTTTTAAATTAATGTCCTGATGGTTGGAATTTCATCCCAGGCATATAAATACAAGTATCAGTATATGTATGGACTTAAAATAATTTTGATGAGTAAAGTTGCTTTTGACAACAACAACAACAAAAAAAAAAAACAATGAAAATGTATGGTGTTGACACATGATTGACAGCAAAACAAAGACCACTATTTTTATGTTTTTTTTATTCTAATATACTTCTAGGGAAATGTAGTTTTACAGGCAGAATGAAATGCTAGTTCATCTATGGTAGAAAATTTCACTAGAAATGAAAATAATCTTACAATGAACTTCCAGTACTTGTTATGCAGACAGTACATGTTGCTTAAACCCCCCATAAAAAAACAAAAACAAACAACAAAACAATATCAACAACTTGTTAACAATAAACAGCTTACCAACTTTATCATAGAAGGAAAGTTACGTGCATTAGTAATAATTGCTGGTTGTATTCTGGACTAAAACACATTTCCACTCCTGGCATTGCCAGTTATGTTTTTCCAATTTATTTTAACAAGCAAGCTACAAAGCTTATTCCTAAAACTTCAGAGAAACGGAGAAAAAAAAAATTAAATAGTGTTAGTAATGGTCACAAAAAAAAACAAATATTTGGTATGAACTGTACTTTATGCCTTTGTAATATGATTGAGAATTATTTATTTATTTATTATTTTTTTTAATAATACTATTTTATTGCTCAAACACATTCATTTGACACATGTTGTAAAAACTTCAATTTTAAAGGCTGTTGTGACTGGATCCCTATTGCAAATATTAAAGGTGTTGATAATTTCTTAAAACTGTTATCAACAATGCAAAAAAGATTCAATATATATAATAAAATAATTTTCTGATGCATTCTTTTATAATAGTGCAAGAGGTTTGACAGATAATGTGCGACCATAAGATTCATGTATAGTTGCTATTTATTGTCCAATTGATATACGGTAAAATAATTTCTGATGCATTCTTCTATGATAGTGCAAAAGATCTGACAGACAATGTGACCATAAGATGCATGCATTTGCTATTTATTGTTTATTTTATTAATGCAAAACACAATTTGTGGTAATTAATGATCACAAAATAGGAAAACTAACCATCTTGTATATCCTCTAACTGTTAACAATTGTTCTACATTTTTGAATGATATAAAAGTCTATGCATTTCAGTAAAAAGAGAAAATCTTTCTCTCCTCTCCTCCTAATCTAGAGAAAGGAGAAATTGGGCAGGAGAAAGGGATACCTGGAGAGACGGGGAAGACTGGAAAGAGGAGGTGGGACCCCAGGGGGGGTACTCCCAAAAATTTTCTTTGCATAGGCTTGGACTATTTTTTTTGGGGTAAAAATTTTAGATTTTGATATTTTTTTGGGGTGCAAAAAATGTTCGTATTTTTGGGGGTTACAAGACATTGCTTGTATTTGATTGAATTAAAAAAAAAACATTTTAGAAAATTTAAACTTACATGTATATTTTTTAATCTGATTTCTCCTGTGAAGCCCACCAATCAACTTAATTCGTCTGTTGCAGGTTGAAATTAAAAATAAACATAATGTTTTTTTTTTCATTATTCTATATATTTTTTTTGGGGGGGGAGAACAGTGAAGAGAAGTGAGCAGTTCTTCTCCTGTCCTTGTATATGTTGCATTTTTTTTTATTTGAAGAAGAGAGAAGTGAGAAATTTTTGATACTTCAATAAATAATCTAATTAGTTCATTTACACCTGTGAGAACAAATTATCAATTTTGATAATTCTTCATCAATTTTGATAATTCTTCATTTAGGCTGGGATGGTAGTGGAAAACAGGTGTCTTCTTTGATGAAATCAAATGCTGTTCCTGTCTCTGTATGATAACAATTTTACAAGTCACATTTTTCATACATCAAACTAAAAAATCAGTTTTCTGCTAGGGAACAAGTCTAAGATCTTCTAAATTTAGTAATGCTTGATGGTCCAAGAGATATCCGTCCACATGAAGTGTTGTCTTTCTTTGGTTATTTACATGTCACTTGGAAAACATGGCGTCATTTGCTTTCTTCTCCGTTCATTTTCTATCTCTGTGGCGAATAATTGACACCAAAGAAATAATTATCATTCGCAGTATTACACAAGGATAAGAAATACATATCGTAGATTATAAACAATCCGTTTATTATCCATTTCGTGTACAATATAGTTGGAAACGGCCAGCAGATCAACTTGGCATTTTCAACCATATACGACCGATTAGGATACTTCTTTGAACGAATTTCATTGCATACGATCCTGCAGAAACCATACATATAGCACCGGGGATACACAGCTAATTCACTTGTGAAATTATACCCCGAAATAACGCGCATTTCACACGTAAAAGGACATTGTGCACAGTACTGTCATTTTCGCCGAGAACCTGCCATATTAATTGTGGCCAGACAATGTGCGCGTGCAAATAAATTCCGGCCTTAAAAACCCGCGAAAAATATTAAATCCGTCGCGAAAGTGTTAAGAGGTTTAATGAGCAAAAATAACTCGTATGTAGTGCAGGTGACACATGTTTTTATGGAACACAAATCAATCTGTAAATTGTGAAATTAACCACATTCAAAAGTTGTTGATTGAATATTTGTATCATAAATATCTATTTACAGCTTTATGCTTCAGTAAAAGTTAAGATGGAAGAGATGCAACAACACATGTCATGGATAGAAGTACAATTTCTGAAGAAAGCTGTAGATGTACTCTGTCAATGTAGACAAACACTTATGTATACTTATGTATTTGCATTTTATTTGAAAAAGAACAATCAGTCAATTATATTTGAAGTAAGTACTTTTACTATATTCTTAGATATTCAAAGGGAATTTATTTTGCTGTCGTTTTTCAGTACATTAGTAAGGACAAGTCTGACAGAAATCCTGTGTTTAATTCATCACAAAGTCAGCTCCTTCAAAGATTTTTTACAATGAATTATATAACAGAAAAATAACAAATTTAAACTGATTATAGTACTCATTAAAATGTCAAAAAAGAATAATACTTTGATATTATATTTACTAGTATCACAAAAGTAAAGAGATATTTACAAAATATGTTGGGCAGAAGAAGGGAATGTATAAATTAGCCAATTATTTGTTGTAATACCAATGTAATGGTACAAAGTACGAAAGTTTAATACTGTAAATTTAGTTTCTGCATATGGCCATTGGACAACTTATGTCTCTTCAGTGCAGATAAAATCAAAATGTTTGGAAGACCATGAACTAAAATTTTGTAAAATCTGATAGAATACAATTACCCAAAAAGGTCTTAATGAAAAGCAAAAGTAAGCTAAGGACAGATCTATGCAAGAGGGAGATACTCCTTAGTTTTAAACAAAATTTTGATGTTGCAAGTGTATAAAAATATCAGTTTTCGGGTCGGCACCAAAGTACTGACTACTTGGTTGGTGAATACCCTTGGGGACGAACAGTCCATCAGCAGAGGCATCGACACAGTGGTAATAAATAACAAAATACTGAAGTTACTGTAAATTAAGTGTCTGCATATGGCCATTTAGCTATATACTGTATCTTCATGAAAGGATCAATCAA
Organism: Modiolus philippinarum; assembly: GCA_002080025.1. Classification (NCBI taxonomy): domain Eukaryota; kingdom Metazoa; phylum Mollusca; class Bivalvia; order Mytilida; family Modiolidae; genus Modiolus; species Modiolus philippinarum. Next base: position 26,648 of record MJUU01064868.1, read on the forward strand.
AAAAGACACAAATAATACCATATATACTGGTATTGTAATCTCTCTCTTTACATACTTATTTCTTTTCTGAACAGGATAACCAAAAAGATCTAGAAAATGCTACTGAACAACTATCAGAATATTTAGAAAGAGATATAACATCAGATATGCTCCATGATATAAAGCAAAAAGTTCAAGATAAATATAGGTAACTAGATATCTATGTTAAGGGTCAAAGTAATATAACCAGTTTGAGTAAGTGAAACACTAATGACCACTTCTTGTATAAATTTCTACCACACAGTCAAACCTTGATGAAATTATTCAATAGGACAGAACAAATTGCATATTAGACATTGGAGACCTCAGAGACAGGTGGATAGGGAAATAATTTCTTCATATGACATTTAAAAAAACAGACACTTTTTAATTTCAAAATAGAGATGTTTTAAAACTTTAGGATTGATTTGTGAAGTTGACTTTTACATTAAATTATGTATCTAAAGATTGAGTAATCAAAAGTAAAAATGCATTTACTTCAACATCCATCTACTTCAACAAAAGAGCGTCAATAAAATTAAGTGTATTTAGATGACACCCAATGACTTGTCACTTGTGAAGCATTATTATTCTGTGTGTTCAGGTTACAGAAAAAAAAGAACATTACAAGGGCCATTTAAGGTGTCTCGGTGGTATTATTCTGCCGTTTTTGTCTAATACTTGTTCATGTAGGTTTCATTCATGAAAAAAATTAACAAAATAGTTATTTAGAATGTAAAGAAAGTTCCAAAGTATTAAAAATTTGTATTCCTTATCACTTTAGAACTTTTTCATTACAAAAAGGTGTATATAAACACATATGATTTAAATCTGTTGCTGGATTTACAGAACAGAGAAATTATACAAGGGAAGTAATTTGATGAAAGAATTTCGTATAGATATCACTAGAGAAATTTACATCTTGCAATTTATCTCTCTTATTTCAACAGTGACCCATAATTTTTATTTTAATGTGTAAACAGTATAATGATTTAAAACACATGCAAAGTATGAACAAAATCTATAATAGATTTTTAAACCTATCCCCTCATAAAGTCATTCTATGTAAAATCCTTAAATTTTCAATTTCAGTTTTTACACTTAAATGCCGGTGACCTCCAAATTTTATTTTAGATTTTGAACAATAATACAATTATGCTTCTACACAGAAAATTTCACAAAATTCTATAACAGGAAATTAATGCCCTGCAGACACCTTAACATTTGAATTAATTGTCACCTGTGTTTTGCAAAGGGGACATAATTACAGAGATCTCAATCTGTTGTCATGTGCCCTCTGCAACTGTTTCTTACCTGTTTCTTGCTTGTTTGACAGAACTTTGAACATTATGAAAATAGAAAAATATGTCTTAATTATCACAGTTTTTTTGGAAGTAACACATTTTCAAATCTATGGATGGGTAAAAGTTGTCCCAATATTGACCATGATTGTTCCCAATGCATACCTCTACAAAAATATGAAGTTCCCTTATTTCCAGAATTTATCACTTTCCTGATTTTCTTCAATACACTTCCTTTTTCTGATGGGACTTTGAATATCAAATACAGTAAAATACACAAGCAACTAATGTCGTCATTGAAATAAAGTACCATAAAGTTTTTCAAGGTTGTACCATTTTATTATTACAAAAAAGGAATAACTAAATCACGATTTGCAATTAAACACTGGTGGTTGACCTAAATTCACAGAACTTGTATCTTTGTCAGATTAACTAGATACTGAATGAATTTATTTGTAAAATCTGGTACATGTAAACGAGTTACATACATAATGTGAGTATCTGGTAAAGTATAATATTTTGTATATTTTAGGTACTGTGAGAGTAGACGCAATGTATTATTAGACCACGTTAGAGAAGGATATGACAGGGAATCATGGGAATATCAGGAAGAACTATAGACTTCACCGATTATTGTGTTAGGTTTTTGATATTTTATTGTGTATAATATTCATAATTATAATAAATTAATATTGTTGTGTGTTTATATTGATATGAGAGATGCTTTTTTATATTTTTAGGCCAAGCAAATTCTTTTTTTCTTCACTAGTCAGCCTTGTCTATACTTTTAGTGTATTTTAAGAAATTTGTAGTTAGAAGATTGTGATGGTTGCTAGGTTACACCATTAAATAATTTGATTGAAGAACAAAAGATTTTGTAGAGTGCCTATGTAATTCCTGTCCAGAACAAGTTGCTTGGAATGAATGTGTGATGTAAAAGAAAATTTCAGAAGATTATTTTTTATGTTGGTAAATGTATACTAGTGCATACATTTTGTATTATTTATTTTTAAATGGTTGAAAATAGTTTTTGAGAAGAAATCTTGCTCATTGTTAGCTGGTGCTTAGAGAAAGAACATCAAGCCTTTTCTCTTTACAGTGCTCGTAGGTTACTTAATGTAGAAGATGGCCGTTCCCTCCAAGGGCTACCCTTTTGAAAGTGCTGCATGCAATATCAAGCGTGATTTTTGAAAGAATCTTGGATGTTACATAAAATTTCCATATGTAATATTACATATGATTAACACATTATATACAGTCAGTGCCAAAAAATGATTTCCACAAGTGAAATTTACATGTGCATTTCGTGTTTAAACGGCCTTTGTTTACAGAATTCATTTCTGGACCAATTTTCGTTAAATTTACATTGATTAAAACAGCTTGACATTAATTTTCTCATAGTAATTTTGGAATAATTTTATGATCTATAGTTTTCAAACTTGCGATTTAAACATCAATAGAAAATTTTTGTGTCAATATCTAAAGTAAAATTTGACATAAAATATTTTAATTCCTATTTAGATAATATCAAAAAGGTAACAACTATTCCTAAAATTATTTCTAAATTACTGTTAGAAACTGCATGTTGAGCTCTTATTATCGATGTAAATATTTTGAAAATTAGCCCAGAATTGAATTCTATAAAAAAAAATTTAAACACAGGAGGTTTTAACAAGAAATTCACATGTGAATTTCACTTGTTACAATATTTTTTAGCACTGACTGTACATATGACATTTGATTTTCACGAGACACACCTGATTCCATTGACATATGAGTCTGTTGAGTGATGTACGTCTGTTTTCATTGTAAGAATGTTACAGGTAACAAATGGATTCATAACTGAATTAGTCAATCAGAAAAAATTTAGTCAGCACTACCAATTCAAGCTGTAGAAAGCATTTGTTTCAGAATGAATGTTTTATGGGACAACTTGAATTTTCTTTTGTTCAATTTTGTTTCTTTTGCAAGTTTTTATTTAGTTCATTTTTGAATTAGGCAGAGGGAATTATTTCAAAACATCTTTCATTTACCATGCAATCCTCAAAAAAGTTCCAAAGTTTTCTATTTACAAAGAAAAATACAATGGTAATACTCTGAGATGCCTAACACTTGTTAACCTTATTACTCCATTTACATCGAATGTTATGCCTATACTTAGTCACCAAATGTTGATAGTCCCTTTCCATCAGTGTATTTACTCTAATTATCAGATACATTGCAAGTCAATGCTTATTCCCCATTCTGTTTGATGTTACACACAGTCTGTAGTTCTTTTGTTTGTACATGTAGTGTTTGAATTGTAAGAAAAATTTGAAACATTCCGAACAAGTTGAAAAGCTTGATATAATAAGTCTTTGTGCATTTTCTCTTCAAACTCGAATTAGAATATGAGGTAGAAGGAAAATTTAAGAAATGTTTGTTAATTGTAAACACAAAGGTATTTAATTTTTCCATGAAGTTCTACTGTATAGCGGGTAATTTTCGTGATTGCTAGATTTCGCAATTTGTTCGTTGAAGAAGGGTATTAAATTTTAACAGTCATCAATTTTTAGCACATGGAAAATTCGCTGTTTCAGAAACTAAAGCATTGTGGGTAGAGCGTACAACAAAATATTTTGATTGGTCAAGAACATAAATAACATAACGTCATAGGTCGAAAATCGATTGCTTGTACACCAAAATTCCAAATACAATCACAGTACCCACAACTCCTCAGTTTCTGGAACGGCGAATAGAGTAAGGGAAAGACATGTATAAAGATACCCTGACTTTAATTAAGGAAGTTTTTTTATTTTTTTCACTTCCAGAAACCTTGTGATTATAGCAAAAATTATTACATGTACCCCACAAAAATAAGCCGCTGTACAGTATTTAGTTTTTAAAAATTCTGATGAAGTAAGAAGTAAACTAGTTGGTTTGTTGTGATTAATTTTGTGTACATTTGGTTCTTGTTTTTGTTATTGTGATTTACATTGATGTGGGGGTGGGGGGGTATTGTCTTTTGTGGATGTTTACAATGTAAACATAGTCAGACTTGATTATCCTGTTTGTTAGGATAAAAACAAGGAAAGATTACGATGCAGTCTTGTAAGTCGGCGCACCTAAGCATTAAACTTTCGATTCCTGCTTTAATTTTTCATCACATTGTTTTTAACTTTCAACAAAACAAATATACATAAACCAACTTTAAAATCATGCAGAATTTAAAATTAGAACTCCAACTAAAATGTATAAAAAACAAGTTTAAAATGAGCTACCCCCGTTATATCGCCATGTTTAAATGTCTTGTAAGTCTGCGCAGGGTGAGCATATCAATGTTCTGGGAACCCAAAATAAATAGCAATTTTCACTCTCAGGTTTTCAGAGGAAGATGGGAATGTTCAAAATTAAAACAAATACTTTTTACAAAAATAATGAACTTAAACACTTACAGTAGGCGTCTAAACAACAATAGAGCCTATTAACAACGAATATAGCACTGTTTTGGTCTTTTTCAGTTCCGGGGAACACTTAAAAAAAATTTCTTCGTCATCATCGCTATCTGGCTTCAATTTAGTACAGAAATTGTTCTGTACCAATATTTATATTATAAACGGAAATTGTTTCTTCATGTGCGCCAACTTATAAGATGCGCCGACTTAGGAGACTCGACTGTATGGATAAGTTGCTCTTTCTATAACTAAGATAAATAAACCTTGTAAATAAGGATACACATTGAAAGATAGGGATAAAAACAGGTTTGAAAAAAGTTGTTTTTTTTTTCTTTTATGTAATATATGTATATTTTTTGCAAAGATAAATACATAAAAGAAAGGAAATTACTTAGTATCAAATAAAGCACAAGTTTATTATTATAGCATTATTTTAAGCCCTCCTCAAATTCAAGCCCAGGGCATTTTTTGAGCTTTGGAATATTGTGTTTGGAGACAATTGTGTGAAGAATGATATTTTGATTTTTCTTTGTCCAAACATTTTCCCGAATAGATTTACTTGAATATCCAATTCAGGTCATAGATTGATGCTCTTTATAAACAATGATTTCATGTGGTTCTTCTGCCTTTGAAATGAGACAGATATGCTTTATTCAAACAAAACCAATCTTTTCTGAATACATTCTATACATTTGATGATTTAAGCAATTATATGTAGATCTATGTCATTTTGAAGGAAAGACTTCATTTTATATAGAATAGAATTCAGAAAAAGCTTGTCATGTTGAAGTTTGAAATGAGTAAGAAATATGGTATAGAGCTTTATTACTACATGTGGTATGGAATTGAGAATGGAATTGAATTTGTTAATTATGAGGTTAGTGCCTAGACATTATTCCTTACTTGCTCCTAGTCTTTACAGAAAAGAACATTAATATCTGAAAAAAAATCTCATATCTTTTGATGGTTATATTTGTTTTGCTAAAGTATGAGGCTGTTTTACCTTTGTATTAAATCACAACCAAGAAGAGCTTAATGGTTCACATTAATTTGAAAAGTACAGAAACTAAAAGTAAAATAGATGGTATAATTAAATGTTTAACATCTATCTTTTATATCAGGGATCAAGTGCAAAAATTTAAAAAATAATAAAAATGACCTGTTTATTTTAAAGTCACATATAGGTATGATGTAGGCATGTTTTGGTTTGTTAAATAAGAGGTCTTTTTGTAAAAAATTACACCATTACATCAAAACAAAACCCATCACAATAAAATAGATCTGCTGTTTCATACATATAGACCATCATCTGAATCGCAGTTTTAAATTTTCATCCGTATTAAGAAAACCAATCAGAATTTCTCTGCCTAAATGTTCATATCAACTTAAATTAAAGGATAATTTTTATAAATGAGTACATTTTACTAGTCTGTTTTTACTAATGCCAAAAAGTTGTTGTAGTTGCTAGGGTAATCACCTGATTTCTCATTATTATTTTCTTATGTTTTGTTATTTATACTAACAGGAAACTGACTGAGTCTGTCTTGGAGTAAAACTGAAGCACAATCTCTGTATTACTATATATATATATACACTGTATGGTATTTTATATAATGATGTGTCTGTTTTTGTATGATGTTTCATTATGTTGCAGATTGAAATGAGAATGAAAAATAAAATCAAAAACAGTAAATTGACTTTGGTATTTTTTGCTTCCTTTAAAACCATGTAAAAACAATTTTTCTGTCTGGAGGAATGATGGGAGCTATTCCCATGCAATCAAGTTCTTGTGAGTCAGATAATAAGTGCTAAAGTTTGTTGCTTCCAAACATTTCTTGATTTCAAACATTTTGATATGAACTATGTCCTGTTTTTGGCAAGTTTTAAACTAAATGGAACAATAGTTGTCTTTTAGGACCACACATATGCCATTTCTGTAAATTTTAAAATAGTTTTATAGATGATCAAAAAGTAAAAAGGAATATGCATTTGTTATGGCCCCGCGATGAAAAGTCAAGGGGCATATTGTTTTGCCTCTGATGCCGCCTGTCCATCTGTCCATCTGAGGGGGTACATGGTTTGTCCACTCAACTCCTCCTATAGGTTTTATGGTAGAAAGTTTTATTTTGAAAATCATTTGTACATATATTGAAGACATGCATGTGATAAGGATTTTGATTTTGGCGCATTTTTGTCAAAAATATACATTGTTGAACTTAGTCAATTTTGGTCATTTTTCGAAGAGGGTGCATAATTTGTCTGCACAATTCCTCCTACAGTTTTGATGCTGAGAAGTTTTTATTTTGCAGATAATTTGTACCTATATTGAAGATGTGCATGTTGAAAGGATTTTGATTTTGGTGTATTTTTCCAAAAAAATATACATTGTTGGACTTAGTCATTTTTGGGGTAAATTACTAAAGGGAAAATTCGCAAAAAAATAAAAATTCAATATTTTATTCCTCATATCTTAGTTAGCACATAAATGTATTACTGTTCAGTTGTCTTGGATAACTCTACAAGACTGAATTAATTGTGAGCAGAACAAGGTGCATCAACCGCCATATTGTGGTTTAGTCAACTTAACTCGAAGCTCAGAGACTGAGCCTGTATCACTCACCTGACAAAATGCTTCTATGCCATGCATGACCAAAAATGAAGTTTTTTACGAATGGGGTCTAATGTTTAGCTGTGTTCTCCATTAGCACCCATTTTTTTGTCTGATCCTTGAAATGAGTAATTTTTGAAGAGGACTTTCTATGCATGTAGTTAAATTTGCTTAATATAGTTTCAGAGAAGATGATTTTCTCATACTGGGCTCCAATGTTAAACTATGTTCTGTACTGGAAGCCATTTTTTTTGTCGGATCGAAATGAAATGAGAAATTTTTGTTAAAAACCTTCCATACATCATTCCTGTAAAGTTTGGTTGAATTTGGTTGGATCGGAATGAAATGAGAAATCTTTGTTAAGGACCTTTGGTACATCATGCCTGTAAAGTTTGGATTTATTTGCTTCAATTTTAAAACTATGTTATGTGCTGGTGGCCATGTTTTCTATCGGTTCAGAACGAAATGAGCAATCTTCATGACAGACCTTTAGTACATCATTACTGTAAAGTTTGGTTGAATTTGCTTCAGCTGTTTCAGGGGAGAAGATGAAAATGTGATTTTTCCCACAGGATCCAATGTTAAACTATGTTCCGTGCTGGTGGCCATGTTTTTCATTGGATCAAAGTGAAATGAGCAATCTTTGTGAAGGACCTTTAGTACATCATTCCTGTAAAATTTGGTTGAATTTGCTTCAGCTGTTTCAGAGAAGAAGATGGAATATATGATTTTTCCCATTGGGTCCAATGTTAAACCTAAGCTCCGCGCTGGTGGCCATGTTTTTTATCTGATCAGAACGAAATGAGCAATTTTTGTAAAGGACCTTTCATACATCATTCCTGTAAAGTTTGGTTGAATTTGTTTCAGTGGATTCAGAGGAGACGAAAATGTGATTTTCCCATAAGGTCCATGTTAAACTCTGTTCCGTGCTGGCTGCCATGTTTTTTATCAGATCCAAACGAAATGAGCAATCTTTGTTAAGGACCTTTAGTACATCATTCCAGTAAAGGTTGGTTGAATTTGCTTTAGCGGTTTCAGAGGAGAAGATGAAAATTTATTTTCCCATAGGGTCTATGACATTGCTATAATGACATGAATGAGCTTATTATGAACACATCACGCATAGAGAGGCAGGGTACATATTGAAAGCTTCAAAACCAAATGTCAATTCGTTATATACACAATCCAAAAAAATCTGTTTTGAAAATTATAGCAATGTCATAGTGATTTGTTACACAGAGAATACTGTACATACTATCTTGTGAAATCTTGTTCCCACAAAATACAGCAGGCTATACATATGACACATGCTTCATTATCTCAATATCCATTTATTTTGTCTTGAGGAGTAAGTCAAAAACACAGTACAACCTTACAAAAGAAATAAAAGCATGAACCAAAGGCTACCCCTTAGGTTCTTGATGCAGTCTTTGATATATTTGATTTTATATGGACATATATGTATTTGGTACCAAAAGCAAGTAGCATCTATTCATGCTATTATGTCTATGAAATTGGAGAGTGAGGCATTTTACCAAATTCAGGTTTAGAACAGCTTTTATCTTGAGTATTTTGATATATTCAACCCTTTAAAGATGATTTAACATTTATATTCAGGTACATAGTGCCCATACTTTGTATGAGAAATTCTCAATATGTACACAAAATATTGTTTTGTTTTCCTTGCTGGCTGATAGGTTTTAGAAAATGAGTTGATGCAAAACAACAGACAGCCTTAGCGGGGGTATAACTGGCTGCCATCAGCGACAACTCTAGTTTTATTCTTTCTCCTGTAAGGGCAAGAGAGATTTCATTTAGATAAATGAAATTGGCCCCAACTTGTCTTCCCTTCCCTCTGTATGGCACTCTTTCATTTGATCTGGGTTCTAAGAAGGGTTGAAAAGGCATACTGTAGGAGACATTATGTTCATTTTTTTACTACAGGTCAAGAAAAAGGTGTGTTATGTATCTGTAGTTGTATACCTCTTGTATAAGCTGTTTTACATACCAAAATCAACAGATATAAAATGCACACATAATTTAAGGCCTATTTTGAAAATAAAAACTACTATTTGATGGGCAAATTTTCTATTTGACATGGCTTGAAACTACTATGGTGGATCAGAGGTATGTGCAGTAGAGTTCGTTTATAAAGAACAGGTTTATAATGAAACCAGGCTTATAACGAAGTAAATAGAAACCTCTGTCAGAGTCTCATGAATAATTCATGAATATGCATGAACATTTTATGAACTGTTCATGAATAGATTTCA
>MJUU01064869.1:0-33798 GCA_002080025.1 Modiolus philippinarum
GAAGTTGAGACATCAAGACCTATTTGGAAACAAAATGTCATTGAAATCAGACACTGCTGAATTTTCCCACCTTTTTTGGCAGCCATTTTGAAAATGGCGGTCAACGAACAATTTTCAACACGGGTTTTGAAGTCGCAACATCAATATCTATTTGGAAACCAAATTTCATTGAAATCAGACAATGTTGAATTTTCCCGCCTTTTTTGGCGACCATTTTGCAAATGGCGGTCAACGAACAATTTTCAACACTGGTTTTGAAGTCGCAACATCAATATCTATTTGGAAACCAAATTTCATTGAAATTGGACAATGTTGAATTTTTCCGCCCTTTTTGGCGGCCATTTTGAAAATGGCGGCCAAGGAAAAATTTTCAACATCAGTTTTGAAGTGGCCACAGCATGGCAAACATTTCATCAGTTTACACATGGCCTTCATCTTCTATGGTTTTAGAAATAAAAGCTGAAAATACGAAAATTTTAAAAATTTGTTGAAAAAAGGGCAATAACTCCTACAAGGGTTAATGGATTTTCTTCAAAATTTCAGGGTGGGTAGACCTTGATATGCTGAACATTTTTGCAATTTACACTTGACCTCAATCTGTTACACTTCTTGAAATAGAAAATAAAAATGCAAAAATTTTGAAAATTTAATGGAAAAAGGGCTATAACTCCCAGATGGGTTTTCAGATTTTCTTCAAAATTGCAGGGCAGGTAGATCTTGCCATGCTGACCTTTTTTACCCCATGTCAGATTTTTGATATCTGTAACGGTTTTCGAGTTATTAGCCAAAAACTGCAATTTACCCCTATGTTCTATTTTTAGCAACGGCGGCCATGTTGTTTGGTCTTTGTACTAATCGAACACAATTTTGAAACTGCATAGCCTGGTGATGCTTCAGGTCAAGTTTGGGTACAATTGCCTCAGCAGTTTCCGAGGAGAAGATTTTCGAAATTGTTGACGGACGGACGGACGTACGACGGACGCAAAGTGATGGCAAAAGCTCACATGGCCTTTTAGGCCAGGTGAGCTAAAAAGTACATTAATTTTGCTATTTTGGTTAAAAATAAAAGTTTTCTTTATATTTATACTTTCATTTGAAGCAGAATGCTACAAATTTTTGACATCTACTTTTTACTTATAGTCATCTACTTCTTTAGTTTTCAGTCAAAGATACAGCAATAGGGTCTGTAAGTCTCGTCATGTGACTCACGAGAATTCACAATAAACAGGCAATTTTGAAAATGTTTCCTGCCAAAACATGACGTCTGAGGATTATGACGTTCAATATTTTGTTTGAAACGTCATATATCTTTGTTTACAATGTAACTTCGGGGAACAAGTTTTGATCCCGGAAGTTCCGAATTTGTATGAGACTTACAGGCCCTATATTTTCCTCTTTCTTTATTCTTGTTGCTGCAATACATTTACATCTAGGTTTGTAAACAAAGGAAGCCAAAGGTGCCATTTTTCACTGGATAGTAAACTTCTGGCAATCAATGTGTTCTATGAGAAAAGCAATCAATGTGTTCTATGAGAAAATCAACACACTATCATATTATCAAGATTTTCAAGAAAATTCTTCAAAATTACACCGAAAACAGACTACCGTTTTTTGGTGTGTATTATACGCACATATTTTCCCCCAGAAAGGTCCTAGTGAGAGGGGATGCGTTTTATACATGCGAACTTCAAAAGACCATTTTTTTCTGACCACCACCACTAACTTAACTTCAGACCGGAAATTACATTGGAAATAAGTATAAAATCCTTGTTGTGATCCAGATAACAAAGTTTGCTAATGTTAACATGATTTGATGTGTATTGTTTTCTATGTATACAACATGTATATTCCAGACTTGCCTACCTCTCTTGGCCAAAAATAGTAAGTTACTTGATCAAAAATCGTAATCTGAGATGAAAAATAGTAAGGCCCTTTTTAATGTAAAAACACGTGTTTAAAAACAGAAACTACGTATTTCAGTGATACAATACTCCAACCAAGAATACTTTTTTCCTTAGGTGGAAACCTAGAACTATTAACTTAAAAGATCATTCTTACATTCTTTTTATAACCAGACATGCCGATTTTAACAATAATTTATGGAATTGCTATGAAGTGACAGACCGGGACTGAAAATTTCCGAGAAATACCGCAAATTGACTAATTCGTAAGGAAATGGTAAACCATCGTAAGGGCGTAAGATGACTTCGAAACTAGTCAGCCTTACGCCAAAATCGTAAGGGTAGGCAAGTCTGTATATTCAGAGATTTCCCCGTACCAAAATTTCATCTCGATCGTGTCCGCCATATTTGTTTTGATTAGGTGAAGCCGGTTCCGGTTTTCAGGGATACACGATACTTGCAAGTCATAATGTAATTATATTTATGAAAAGGGATAGTTTAAATGAAGTTGATTAATGCATAACTCGATTATGAAGACCAATATTAATTAAAGGGAATTTCACTTAAAAATTTACCAAAAGCAAACCGTAATATTTACGTATCCGTAACCGCCTTTGACTTTGGTAAACTTCTTGTGTTTACAAAATCAATGTTTTTTGTTTGCAAATTTCCCAAAATGTTTGAACAAAACATTAAATAAATACAGGTACAGTTATTCCTCTAAATATAAGTGAATAAAGCATCATGTATTCCATTTAATTCAGTCCACAAGGTAACTCTTGGCGTCTAAAGACATTTTTGGACAGAACATGTTGTTGAAAATTTATGTGCGTTTTTTACACACGAACTAGATTTTTTCCAATTCTTTCCCTCTGAGAAAGGGGGTGCGTTTTACACACCAATGCGTGTAATACACACCAAAAAAAGGTAATAAAAAATTTGATTTTACAGTAAAACCTGTCTAAACCAAACCCCTCTGGGACTGCAGATTTTGTTTGGTTTAGACGGGTGTTTGGTTTATACAGGTGTAAAATATATAGAATTTGATACAAAGAGTCTTAAATAGTGTTTGGATTACACAGGTTTTCAGTTTAGTCAGGGTTCGGTTTAGACAAGTTTCACTGTATTGAATGATTAATCAGGCTGTACTTACGAACAACAAAATCGTACATCATCGTAATCTGTCATATCAATATCAAACACTAATTCCTTTTCTTGTGCCTGGAACGCCGCTGCTTTTACAGTTTTGTGGTCCTTGGGCTAAGGAAAAAATGTTTGAAGATAGTGAAATACTGTGCTATGCATGTTTTTTAAACTTGGAATCGTTTCAGTTTTTCTAAATCTTTCTGCAGTCAATTGCACCATTGATCTTGAATATTATTATTTACTAATTGTACCATATATAATTGATATGAAAATATATATTCTTAAATTCATGTGGAGTATTTATGTTATTTCAATTAATTTGATAGAACTAGTATATCACAGGCCTCTGCAGTACTTTTATTTCAATTTGTCCATCCTACAATTAAACTTTAGATTACATATATATTTGAAATGAATTGCGACTTGTCCAAACAGTGCAGAATTTCATTTTATTTGAACTTTTCACTTGTCCTTTGGGCAAGTACCTGTATTATACCAATTTGGACTGGTAGAAAACAAGTCGGACAAGCCTGAATGTAGATCAAAGTTCTGATGACTAATGCAACTATCTGACTATGGGCTATGAATTCTAGTTAAATCACTGCTCCTTATTGCTTAAAATGTTTCAATTACTGTTGCTGTCCTGATGAAATTAAACAAAGTTCATAAAACACATTATCACCTTCTGAAAGTTCTGAGGCAAACCTTGTCCATCCGAAAAGACATCATGTCTTCCTTTAAAAGTCTAATAAATGAATAAATCGGGTGTTTCCTGTAATCTTTTCTACATTAATAGGGAGTAGGTGCTACCTACTTGCTATATCTCACTTTTGAGACACAACAGTTTCTATTTTAAGTGGTGTGAGATTTCCTTTTCTTCCGTAAATGGTGGTTTACAGTGGGAGATGACCGATGTGAGATCGATGCACACGACCTCATCTCACACTGGTAAATGACCAACTAGGCATGTTGATTTTTGTGATACAACAATCGTAACCAAAACTAAACGTCATAAAACACCTGACGTCACAATGTAATGAACACTCAAATGGCGACAACGTTGTTAAAACAGTAAATGTTTCCAGGCGTTTCTTTTCGCTTTTTATGTTAGAAATAGGTACTTGTATAAGATCAAAATTTAAGATCAGGATATCTTTCAACTTGAGAAAAGACAAAATTTCTTACATTTGTGAAAGATATCCCGATCTTTAATCTGATCTTATGCAAGATCCTATTAGTCTTGTACCCCGGGGTACAAGACAGCTCACATACGACTTTCCCCTGTATAACATTTCAAGCAATATTTTGAATTCTTACTCAATAAATTCTCACTGGTGACCATAAGTACAGTACACACAGTGTTTCAGTTACAAAACACTGAGGTCTGACATATTTCACAGTGTAAACACCAGCAAATGTCTGTGAAAACACCAACAAACTTCCTGTTGTTAATTACATAAAAATATATTGGCAAGTCATAAATGTCCGTGTCCACCCCAATATTTCACCAGCAATTGTCAGTGTTTTCACTCATGTCAGACCTCAGTGTTTAGTAACTGAAATACTGTGTGTGTGCTGTATATTTAGTGTACATATTATAAAATTGTTATCATTTGAAGTAAAACTTCCCAGGAAAATATGAAAAAAAAACATCATTCAAAATATGGTGTGCTCGGGTATACATTCCAGATTTTATGACGTTATCAAGAGTCCCAACACCTTGTGTTAACAGGCAAATGGAGACGACATTTCTATGTGGATTTTAGTATATTTTAAAGAGAATATAGTGAGAAATAAAATCAAACACCAGTGAAAGAGCCAGACAAAAGAATCTTAGACACCCTCGGGTAAGATTTCAATCATCTCGGACTCAGCAAGCTTTGTCCGAGACTAGAAATCTTACCATTGGGTGTCTGAGATTCTCTTGTCTCGCACTTTCACTGGTGTAAGATTCTTTTATTCTTTTAGGGACCGACCATTTAACTTGAAGGGGGGGCTATGGTTTTTTTCTAAAAAAATATTTTGGACCTGATTTTTTGTGAAAAAAATATTTTGGCTGCCAAAATGATGAAAAAAAATTTTCTGAAGGAGGCTTTCTGCCAAAAAAAATATGTTAATTTTGGAAAAAAATATTTTGTTGATACATGTGAAAAAAATAAATTTTTTCCCGCAAAGCGCGAAAAAAAATTTCTGTCCAGAAAAAAAAAACCATAACCCCCCCTTCAGGTTAAATGGTCAGTCCCTTAGTCTATTGATATTTGTATCATACCTTGTGAGTGAAGATGGCACCAATATCAATTTTATACGGACATCTTTTCTGAATTTCCTTTTCCAATTCTTGCTGATCACTGAAGGACTGGTACCGTATGTAAACATCATCTTTCAATGTGAATGAAAATTCTCTGTTTGAAAAGTAATTTTTTGGCACTGCAATGAAAATTTTACAAGTTCAGAACATTATTTTGAAAAAAAAATATGAATCAGACATGACAATTACAGGCATGGCAAGGTTACTGAAATAATTCAAAACATTCAAATGTCGAAGCTGAGGCATATTATAGAACTAGCTGAGGACTGAAATTTCATGCTGAAATTTCCATGTCTCTGCTGGCAGTTTTCGAAAATAAATATTCCTGCCTGGGTAACAATTTAAATAAATATTCTGGCCAACATGTCCTAGAAAAAAAATACAATGTAATCTGTTCTCCTGCATGTTGGGATTCCATAGAATGTGATAACTCGAAAAATGAATAGTTTTGCCCAAAAGTGGATGAAAAAAGAACTACCTGACCAACAAATTTTGGAAAATATTCTGGCTCCACAAAATTTACCTCAGAACCAAATGGTCATCACCTTACAAAACACTGCTGAAATATCATTCAATTATGTATTGTAAGTCATACCTCTATTGAGTCTAATCAGCATGCTCATTCACATACTGCAGTACGTAATTCATGTATATTATAAAACATGCACATACGATTTCACAAATCAAAACATGCATTCATGTACATTCGAAAAATTGACCATTGGACATTGTCGTTTTCAGATTGAAATGCAGTCTGTGCCTTTAGCCACTAGCCCTATGCCAGAGACTAGTAAAATCGGCCTCGGGCCAGTAAAAATTTGAAGTCACTAGCCCGGTGGGTTAATTAAAATTGTACCTTAATAACAAAGAATCTTCTATAAGGGCTAGTGAAATTGAGTTCGGGCTAGTACAACACAGGACCTTACTAACCCCTTCGGGCTAGTGAGTGAAAAAGTTTTTGGCACAGACTGAAAATGAATTGTTCTACATGTTCTAATAAAAAAGAAAGGAAAACAGTTGTCAGCATATTATGCCATGCAACTTGATAGGTTCCTTGCAAAGCCGTTTCAAATAGCGAGGTAAAAATACTGGTATGCATGTACCCTCGGAAAACACCTTGTACCCCCAAATTCAAAGGGTACATGAAACCCGAACAGTGGGCATGCTGTCTAAAACAAGCACAAATTGCAATCAACCAATGTATCAGTTATTGTCATTTTGACCATGCATTTTTTCATTTGATCTTTTTGATCTTGGACTTTATATTGTGAACATTTATCAACTCATAAAGTACAGAGCTAGTGGATTGTTTTCAACAAAAGTGGAAATGAGAGGATTTGAGTTTTGATTTTGTTGTCCACCTAAATCTGCTCAAAACCACTTCATTGCCTAACCTTTCAAAATGCCATGAAAGTAAAGTGTGGTTATTATTAAAAAGTGGATTTTAGTGGTTTCGAGTGGATATTTTGCATGAAAATGAGTGGATGAAAGGAAATTCACCAATCCACTGTACAGCTATCTCAACAGTTTTGTTCTGTCAGAATTTCATTATTTATCCTGACAATTTGGTCACTAATGGATGATTGAAGACTCAATTCATTTTGGGAAATCAAAAAATCATGCGAGGACACGATAATATGCGAGCAGAGCTCGCACTTATGGTATCGTGTACATGTATAGAAATGAGAAAATAATCAAAATATAGAAAAAAAAATAAATGTGATCATTCTGAAAATTTTCCTCCAGGGAGTACAACTAAATTGACTTCCTGTTCCGGTCAAGTGGCCATCTTGCGCGCCCGCGAAAAAAGAAAGTTCCGGAATACATTTCAAACGATTTCTACCACTTTTCAATGAAACGAAGTTTGCAAAATATTTAAATAAATAAATGATGAGGTTGTTTCGTAGCAACTCTTTGTCTATTTATTTTCCATACTTCGTACCTAAGGAAATACACAAACCTAAATCATGTAAATGATGTCAGGAAAAGGGGAGCTTATTCGCAGCAAAGTTGACAACATATGACGTTTCACACAGTCCTGTCAGTCCATTTTTTATGACGTCATAAAGGAGAAGCTATAAAATTACTGTTCCAGTCCGAATACAAAACTTTCTCCGTATCCAATTACACATGCAATTGCAAGAATAAAATCAATAGGATTAATTGTTTTATCTAAAAAGGCATAAGACTGATGTAAAATGTTCAACAAATTAATGTTGTATGGCAAGGTGTCAGTGGTTGTAATTTTTTTGCTCTTTTTATCCAACTAGCTGTTCTGGGAGCAAAACTTGGCCAGAATATTGAAAGGATGATTATTTATGCTGACAAAACTTACGGCATTTCGTTGTCATGTGTTTAAATTTTTCTTAATCAGAAGACCAAAGCAGTTACACAATACTAGTATAAACGGGTATGAAATTTGTGTGTAGAGGGCCATATCACGCCAATCGTCCATCGTCTCATTAAGCAGAATATCTGTGAGGAGGACCAGAGGGGGTCTCATCCTGAAATCCCAACTTAATTTTTCCTAATTCCCTAACTACTAAGCAACTTCAGAACTGATGAAATCCCGATTTCCAGTGATTTCCCCCCAAAAAATCCCAGGATTAAATTATAAGAATGCTGATTTAATTATTGAACACCCCTCAATTTAAGGATAACTTTCATCGTGTAGACCAATTAAAGAGATTGTCACTGATCAACAATTTTCAGGCAAAATGCCTGGACTTATACAGATTCAAAACTCTGAATATCTGAAAACAAAACATTACGACAAGGGTGATAATTTCAACTTTCCAAAAGTGTACTTCCCGATTTTTTACTCACCTTGCTATAGTCCGGGTGAGTTTTTGCTGTCACTTGGCGTCCATTCGTTTGTCCGTCTTAAACTTTTCATTAAAAAATATACTCCTCTATGAAACCACTTGCAATTTGCAAACTGTAACCAAACTTGGTCATAATTGTCTTTGAGCAAACTTTTTTCAAAATACTGCATTCAAGATGGCTGCCATCGGTGAACATAGTTTAACATTAGACCCATTTTGATAACACATTCAAATGAACAAAAATTAGACCATGCATGATGTATCATGTGGTAAACCAGTTGTTGACATAACATCTCAGATCCTGGTACCAACCATCTCATCTAGAGGTAACAACATCACCTTTATGATTCCATGCAAAATCTTATTCACTTATCTAACAGAAGTCCTTCTTCCATGATGGCACACGAATCTAGATCTCCTCACCATCATAAGCAATCCCAGATCAAGTCCCAGATCCAGTACACCAACATCGACTGGTTATCATTTTCAACTGCGCATGTACATGCTTCTGCTCTTTACCTTTACACAAGCCCTCTTTGTAATATATGTGCCAGTACAAAAGTTCAAAACAATGACCTGACCTCAACGGGAAGAATAAAAGGAACCACCTCTACAAATGTTTAAAAAATAACTTTGTCGACAGTCCCTTTGATCATTACAAAGTTTCTATTTTCAAACGGGAATGGACATTTTAAAGCAGATCCAGCGTTTATAATCAAACACATCGTCATAGTCTATTTGTGGAATAACTCGGGCTCCAAGCCCCAGCCTTTTTTGTGTTTGAGGTTCCAGTCTACCACACAAGTGCTCCAGACTCCATCACTAGGGCTCCTAACTCATTTTTATCCCCGCACTTTTCTGAAGAAAATGTGGAGATATTGTTTTGGTCCCGTCGGTCCGTCTGTCCGTTAGATGGACCTTGTCAGTGGAACTCCTCGCTCATTTTTGGATTTAGTGTTCTAATTTTGTTATAGAATTGTTGCATATATGCTGTAGATATGCTGCAGATGCGCAATAAGCTTTCGGATTTTTGATATTGGTCTTGGTACAAACAAGAGGCCCCAAGATGTCTGTTTTATATATGTGAGCTTGTCAGTAGAACTCGTCCTACATATTTGGATTTAGTGTTATAATTTTGTTATAGAATTGTTGCATAAATGTTGCAGATGCGCAATAAGCTTTCAGATTTTTTATATTGGTCTTGGTGAAAACAAGAGGCCCAAGATGTCTATTTTATATATGTGAGCTTTTCAGTGGAACTCCTCCTTCATTTTTGGGTTTAGTGTTTTAATTTTGTGAAAGAATTGTGGCATATAGTCTGCAGATGTGCATTAAAGTTTCAGAATTTTGATTCCGGTTCCGACTTTGGTAAATTTCCTGAAAGTCTCAAAGACCACTTATTTCTTGGAATTCTACCTAGCAACCATACATGTAGTAATTTGTTCAATTAGGACTAAAATTTTTACCAATTGAATTTTCAAAAATATTTGATTCCAAGTTTGGTCAATTTCCTGAAAGTCTCAAAGACCACTTATTTTTTGGAATTCTACCTAGCAACATTACTGCTAGTGTTATATTTGTTTGTATTGGTATCCTCTTTGTTATTTTTGATTTTAGAATATTATATTCCCCCTTTTTCCCTCTGTTTGCTCCGATATTCAGGTTGTGCCTGCCCATATTATAGAGAATGAAATACGCAGTTATGGTTTTTCTTAGGGCATTCAGAAAAGTAAAAATTCGTCATTTTTGGACAAAATATCACATAACTTTGTAACCTAAATTACGGCCATTATTGGAACTGCTTTATGGCTGTGACTTTGGAGACATTCCCCCTATTGAAATTATATTGCCCAGCTGACAGGTCTGCAGAGAGTGTGGCGAGAGAGCCAAGGGTGACCATCTGAATATTTAAGGTAGAGCATACCACCGCCATAGTTGAGCCACCTAAAGTAAGGCCCATAAGGAAACAATCTTTTGTAGTAAATTGGAAGTAAGTCAGGTAGTGAGGCTGCATCATAATCGTGTGTTGTTTCCTGGACTGGCATCTTGGGTTTTTTTGTTTACAAATTTTGGCGCCAAATTAATTACGACATGTCTCGTTTGAATATAGTAATAATTATCTAGAAAAACACTGCTTTAATTTTTTTGCGTTGGAGAAATTGAACGACAAAAAGCTTTCTCGTAAATAATAGCATAAAAAATGTACTTTTATTTTACGACAAGTCAAAAATGGTCTGTTTGAATACCGAAAAGACACGAGAAAGTACCAACGTTGTAAGAATTGTTTATTTAAGTCTTGTTTATCCTTAGAGACACGGTATGCTGTGTCCCCATGTGAATGTTGGATATATTCTGGATGTTTTTTGGTTGAATTTTACAAAACAAACCCGCAAAAAATTAACATTCTTAGAAAAACTTTTAAAGTTCATGTGCACAAATAGAGTTATCCCCCCTACAATACCTTGTGTCTGAATAAATTTTGCATGGAACATTAAATCATATACAAATAAATATGAGACAAGTGCAACCTTAAGCTCTCTAAAAAATATTGGCGTGCCATGGTAAAATGGTCATAAATTATATCTCATTTAAACTGAAACCTTAATTCGGCCAAAAACGTTCAGTCTTTGAAAAATTTAAATTACAAAATCAAGTTCTCTTCAATACTGCATGTACTGTAAATAACGTGCATTTTTTTTTTCTTTCTGTCTTTCCTCTTCTGTTTTTTCAACCTTAATATGTTTATAATTAATTTGAGATCACGAATCTCTTTACAAAATTGACTTGTGTCAATTCCGGGGATTGAACCCAGGACCTCTATCATGTCTATCACTTCAGCCAGCCACCTAACCGAATAAGCTTAAGAAATATTCGGTTAGCTCAGTCAATTTTTACTGGCTATATATCTACCTACTACAACGCAGGTAGGCTGTCCGCTGTCACACTTCTCCCA
The DNA here is from genome assembly GCA_002080025.1 of Modiolus philippinarum. Taxonomy (NCBI): domain Eukaryota; kingdom Metazoa; phylum Mollusca; class Bivalvia; order Mytilida; family Modiolidae; genus Modiolus; species Modiolus philippinarum. Next base: position 11,134 of record MJUU01064869.1, read on the forward strand.
CCTCAAGAGTCGTCATACTTGCTATGTATGACTCAACACAAATATCTCACAAAAACCCTGGTTAGCTCCTTCTAACCACTGAGGGTTTTTTGCTGGGCGCCAAATGTAACCGGAGAGCATGAATCTCCTTACAAAACTGACTGATGTCAATTACGGGGATCGAACCCGTGACCTCTAGCACTTCAGCCAGCCACCTAACCGAATGAGCTAAAGAAATATTCCGTTAGCTCAGTCGATTTTTACTGGCTATATATCTACCTACTACAATGCAGGTAGGCTGCCCTGTCACAACTATTTTAACATGTTTAAGAGAACTACATTGTACTATCATGACTATAGTTCTTTAATAAACAATGATAAATGAATGAAATAAATTCCACTGAAAATTATTTCCAATACAATAAGTTCATATTTTTATACAACACCCACATATTTTAATTATCAGTTCAAGCAACCTCCTAACCTAACAGTGCTTCAAGTGCTTTGATTGATGTAGTTGTTGGTCCTTGTCACGAATCACGAAAAAATTATTCAGACCAATCACAGTTCACGGGAAATTCATTTTGTCAATCACGGATCAAACAATGTTGTAATAACGATTCACGACAAATTAATGAAATGGAAAATGAATCAGGGGGAATTGAAATCCCTGATCACGGAGAACGAAATAAACCCATCAGCCCCCTCTTTGTATATTTCTGGCAGACATAATGTTGATTTCTTTTGATATTAACAATTTTTTTCTCAATAATTTGAGCATTATAAATTGATGCGATTTTATTTGTGAAAGTTAGGATAACATGATTCACATGTTCAAATTTGAAATAAGGGAGCACAGTTCTTTAAGGTTAGACATCATATCTTTCGCAGAAATTTCACTTCAGAATTTGAGTAAAGATCATTGTATATCTTTTGAAAGAAAACTTAAGATATTGTGTGGACACGTTTGATGAATAAATGCCAATTCTTCATGTATGCTACATGCGCCATCTTTTATTTACATTGTCAAGACAACTTTGTGGGATGTTGTTTGAAAAATTATTTCATTTTGTTTGTTTTTTTTTTGTATATTTGCATAAAAGTGGACCTAAGATGGAAATGGCAAAATTGTTACAAAAAATATGTTATATTAAATATTAAAAAAGTTTACCGTTATCTGCACATCCCCAACCAGAGGTTTTAGTAACTTTTCATTTCCTGTCTGGGTTGGCCAAATTGATGAACAGGTTCACCCTGTTCAAGATGTTGACCTCTACCATATTATTGCTCCCTTTGGGCATGCTGGAAGTGTATAAAACTAAGCATGCTTCTTCCTTTTTAGTTCGCGGGGACGAATGTCCGGAAAGCTATTGTCATACCCCTGGTGTCAGCGTCGGCAAAACTTTAACCTGCTTGTGGAATTGAGACCTGAAGAGATAGGATGTTGATATTTTGTATGTGACTTCCTGGTGATGAGAGCTTTCTTCTGGTACCATACTTGTAGACATTTTGACCTTGACCTTGCCTGTAGGGCAATTTTTGAAAAACTTTAACCTTGTCTCTAGAAGGTAGGGTTTTAGTGGTAGGATGTTGACATTTGGTATGTATGTAAGTTCTTTATGATGAGCGCTTTCTTCTGGTACCATACTTGTAGACATTTTGACCTTGACCTTGCCCCAAGGGCAATTTTTGAAAAAAAAAACTTTAACCTTGTCTCTAGAAGGTAGGCTTTTTGTGGTAGGGTGTTCATATTTGGTATGTAGCCCCCTTCTGATGAGAGCTTTCTATTGGTACCATATTTGTAGACATTTTGACCTTGACCTTGCCCTGAGGGCAATTTAAAAAAAACAAACTTAAACTTTGCTTCTAGAATTAAGTTGTTTAGTGGTAGGGTGTTAATATTGGTATGTGACTTTCTTGTGATGAGAGCTTTCTGATGGTACCATATTTATACCCCCCACAAACAAAGTTTGGGGGGTATATAGGAATCACCCTGTCCGTCTGTCCGTCGCTCATCTGTCTGTTGATCCATGTAACTTGTCAGCGCATGTTCTCCTAAACCCCTGCTTGGATTTTGATGAAATGTTGCACAGTTGTAGTACACCATCTAAAGATGTGCATGAAGTAATATGGTTGCTTTCCAAAATTATTAAGGGGAGATAATTCATCTTTGAATATTTTCTGGAAAAAGGGAAGGACGAATCTTGTCAGGGCATGTTCTCCAAAACCATTGCTTGGATTTTGATGAAATGTTACACAGTTGTAGTGCATCAACTGATGATTTGCATGAAATAATATGGCTGCTGCCCAAAATTTTGAAGGGGAGATAATTTGTATTTGAATATTTTCTGGAAAGGAGGGGGGGGGTGAATCTTGTCAGCGCATGTTCTCCTAAACAGGTACTAGGATACTGATGAAATGTTACACAGTTGTAGTATACCACCTGAAGATGTGCATGAAGTTATATGGTTTCTGTCTGAAATTTTGAAGGAGAGATAATTCGTTTTGAATATATTCTGGAAAAAAGGTGGAAGGTATATCATTATGTCCATACTTGTATTGTGTCCACATTTGTATTGTGTCCACAACTGTACTGTGTCCCCTCACACTTAATTTTGCACTTATCATATTGATTCAGGGTTCAATTAGCGGGGGTATAATTGGCTGCCATCGGTGACAGCTGTAGTTGTAGACATTTTGACCTTGACCTTCCCCTGAGGGCTGTTTTTTTAAAAACTTCAACCTTGCTTTTAGATTTAAGTTTTTTTAAGTGGTAGAGTGTTCATAGTTGGTATGTGACTTTCTTGTGATGAGAGATTTCTGATTGTACCATATTTGTAGACATTTTGACCTTGACTTTGCCCTGAGGGCATTTTTTTTTTTAAAAACTTGAATTTTGCTTTTAGAATTGAGTTGTTAAGTGGTAGAGTGTTTATATTTGGTATGTGACTTTCTTTTGATGAAAGCTTTCTGATGGTACTTTTCTATAACTTTCAAATTTATTGTGCATTGAGGTCACTGTAATCCCTGGTGAGCTATGTTGTCTTCTGACAGCTCTTGTTTCTTTTTCCATGTGTTTCCCAGGTTCTAAAATTCTATTGAGACTTCAAAAAAATTTCAAGTTGAAATTTTATCACAAGTTGATCATTGCTTTTTTAAGAAATCAAACTGTTTTATCTTGCATTTACTAGACAAATACCACTCTACAATATATTATTTTCCCCATTCATAGGGTAGGCGGTGACCGACCACTGACATTGAGCAAAGAAAAGACAGGGCAACAGGTTTGAAACCTAGATAATTCCACATCACAGTGCAAATTTTCCTATGACATCATAGATTAAACAAAATGGTTGAAGTTGTTTTTTTTCCTCGTTCTGCTTCAGTAAGAGTTATGCTTTTGAAAATAGTTATTGCATGATAAAAACAACATGCATAAATTGTCCGGAAATATTAAATTTATTTGTATTGCTGTGAAACAGTCCAGAAATGTTTGGTAAACCTCACATTTCTACCTGTTTCTAAAGCTTGTCAGCCCTAAAATATTTTTATGCCCCTCAGATCGAGGATCGGGGGGCATATTGTTTTTGTCCTGTCTGTGTGTCTGTATGTCTGTATGTCTGTGTGTCTGTCTGTGTGTCCGAAACTTTAACCTTGGCTATAACTTTTGAACTATATAAGGTAGACTTTTGATACTTGGCAAGTGTATAGGTCTAGTCAAGAGGAACATAAATATGCAAAAAAAATAGGTCAAAGGTCAAAGGTCAAGGTCATAGAGGTCAAAAAGGGGTAAAAATCAGAATCTGGGGGCATATGTAGTGTTTCACAAACACATCTTGTTGCAGTGTAAAATTAAGACCATGTGTAATTTCAGACCTGAATGGTCGCGAGTATTGACTAGAAAGTGTTGCATTTTCATATGAAACCTTGGTAAATGATATACAAATATTGCGTGAACTGATTTATTTAGAACCAATCAAACAAATTATCAAAATATATTTACATAATTATTGTTATTTAGCTTTCCAATCAACAAACAATTAAATCAACATCATTAATGTATAATTATAATGTTAAATAGTTTTCAATGTGCATTCAGTAAAATATTTTTTAAAGAAAGTTGTCATGTGCTATTTTATCTTTTTGAACAATTGATATATAACTTTTATTCTGTTAGAAACAAATACAGTGGACTCCATGAAATCGAATATCGGATAAAGGAATATATCGGCAAATCGAATATGATTTCAAAACACCAAACCATTTTCCATAGTTATAGTGTTAATTTCTCCACCTAATTGGATATCTAATAAGAGAATATATCGCCTTTTTGAATAAAAAAATGTGGCTTGTGCTAATCAGAGTAATTGAAATCGAATATATTCTAATTACAGGTAATCATTCGCACGGAAGTGTCAACAGGTGACGAAGCCATAAATCTGCCAGGAAATCAATAATATTTACCTACTTAATAAAAAATATCGTGCTCAATTTTTTGTTTTATATATTTATAAGTTTAAATAGTGGAAATTTTGTTTGGTTTTGTGTAGCGAGATCGTAAACTCGGAGGTAATTTGCATATTGTTGTTTGTCTGTACAACGATAATTATTCAGTAATATCATGTATTTAATAAAAGTATGAAATATGATTTGAATTCCTCTCTCTTGTTTTTGTGTGTTTATCATGTAAAACAGAGCAAGGGAGATAAATGGCAACGAGAAGTCATTTATCTCCCTTGCTTTGTTTTACATGATAAACACACAAAACAATAGACAAATCAAATGATTTTTATCCAGAAAAACTTTAATAAATACAGCAAAATTTGGGCTGGCAGTTGAATTGTATTTTTTATCAAATTTTGTGAAAAATGCTGTCATTTTAACAGAAATTTACTGAAATTAACCAGAAATCAGAATAAAATTTTTTGAGGCGGTGAAAAAAAAATCGGAGCGGGTGGGGATAAGAATCTAGGACATTTTTTATTTTCTTACTTCACACCTGTACATTTTAATTTCCATGGAAGCTGATAACCAATTACCATGGATACAATATATGTGATCCATTAATTGATATTCCATTAAACCAACTTTCAAAAACATATTTTTTCAAAAACATGCGGGGTTTCCTCACCGTTCATTGAAGATCTTATGGTGGCTTTGAGTTGTTATTACTCCCCTTTGGGTCGTTGCCTCTTTGACACATTCCATGTTTCCCTTCTTTTTTCTATTCTATCATAAAAAAGCAAGGTTATGCTTGCCTATAATAAATAAAGGTTTGATTTTAAGGACTTGCTGCACTAAAATTCTAATAATTTTAGCTGGAACTTCCACATGCAGGGATTCACACTAACACTAGAACACTAGCAGGGCTATTAAAATCTAAAGAGGGATAATAGTAAATGTCTCTTTTTCCAGCTAACCCGGCAAGCTGATTAAAATATTTTGGTGGTATTTATCATCTATTTGTATGAAATAAAAATATGTTATCCTTTTTCTTTTGAAATATAAGAGAGAAAGTAGATATTAAAAGGCAACATTTTAATCACTCAAGTTTTCTGTTTTCAAATCAAAGTCTTATAGCAATGGTCCAAGTGGCGTTTCTTTCCTCTACCCTGATATATGGCAAAGAAGGAAAATTAAAAATGTAGATAGTATGGTACAATCATAATAAATAAAGCAGAGCATTTTTTCCAGAATAGTTGGCTAATCAGATTTATGAGGGTCCTCATTGGGGGTCCTAGGAATAAAAAAATCATTAAATTTTGCCTTGGTAATCAAATAATCATTAAATTTTTACCTTGGTAATCAATAAATTTTTGGCTTAGTAATAAAAAAATATATAAAAATACAAGCTAATAATCACATAATCATTAAATAAATGCTCTCGTAATCAAATAATCATTAAAAAAATACCATTATAATCAGGTAATCAAGAAACCCATGACGGGCCTCATTTATGTTGGTAATTGACTTCACCATTACTAACTTACTTACTTATAGTTTTCCAGCACATGACCTATAGGTCCTCTTTGCCAGAATTTGATAAATTAATAAAACCTCACATTAAGTAGTTATCAAAAATTTCATGTTTAAAACCTGACAATATCATTTTTTGACAATTTTCCTTAAATTGCATGTATTATTTCATAGTACAGTAACTCTTACAGATACATATGTAGGCCTTTAAATCAGGAGATTGCGTAATCTTTTTTTTCAAAATTTTCTTGCAGCAATTGGATAGATATAATATTCCATTGAGGGCTACCTAACATTGTTTTTACTAGCCCTCTGGGCTAGTAAGGCAAAAAAGTTAGGGTCTTTCCTTTACATGTACATGTATGACCTCATGCAAGCAATCCGTGGATACTAAATCCTATTCCGATGGGGAAAATTTAATTTACCAGTTTTTACACACAGCCATATGAAATGCAGATGTATTATATGATACCCTCGTTGTTGTGTCCATACAGTCATTTGTGTTTCCTGAAGGTTCAGACTGATACTATGTGAACGAAACAATAAACTGTCTTCAGACCTGATATGTCCACAAAAATCATGGTCAGATGATCAGGTCAGGTTCAGTTTTTGTTTCAGAGATGCCAAAGTTTCTGGAGTTATGCCAATAAAAAATATAAATTTTGTGAATTTTAGCTTACCAGCCAATAATTTTTTTAAAAATATTACCTTGGTATGTAAATTATGTACTGTATGGTTGTTAATATTTCGCGGGGTTTTAATTTTCGTGCTATTCGCGTTTACCACGATCAGCGTGAAAATTTATACCCGCGAATATTTTACTGTCGACTTGAATATAGATGAACATAAAGACTATAACTAAAAATCCGCGAAAATAAAATCCCACGAATAAATCCAATACTGAAAACCGGGAAAATTTAGTACCACGAATATTAAGCCCTATACAGTACTTCAAAACTCAACCCTGGTTTGATTTTGAGTTCAGAAGTTCTATTGGTTCCCAGGTTATGTCCCTTGAAAACTTTTACATTTTGTAAATTTAGCATTTCCAACCAAAAACTTGTTAAAAAGATTACATATTTATGTCTTAGTTCATATCTCAGTTAATGGACATTGTTATATCATCAGAGTAATTATGTATGTATGTGCATGCACTTCCAGTCGGTATGTTAGAATCAAGGACAAATAAGTCATTTGTGAGTACTGTATAAGTGGTTATTTTCATGGGATACAAATTTTGCGATTTCTTTCAAAATTGCTGGACTTTATTTTTGTGGAACTCAAATTTTCGGGTTTGCTCATCACTTACTGTATAAAGTCCGTCCATACGAATAAAAAACACAACTATTCATATTTTTTAGAAAGTTTGCAAACAAATTCCAACTACTTCAATGGAATCTAACTTACAATAAGTAGATGTGCCTTTTGAATATTCAAAATGGCCATGGTTGCCATGGAAATTGAAAAAAGGTGGGAAAATTCAAAGTGCCTCAAATTTGATGAAACTTGACTACAAGGATGTCTAGCACTCATAGAAATGATTTTGGGTCTCAGAATGTTCAAAATGGCTGCTGTTGCCATGGAAACTGGAAAAAGGTGGGAAAATTCAAAGTGCCTCAAAATGAATGAAACTTTACAGGAAGATTGCCTAGCACCCATAGAATTGGTTTTCGGGCTCAGATTTTCCCTTTTATATATTTTGGAAAAAGGGGAGGCATATCATTGTGTCCATACTTGTACTGTATCAACACCTGAATGTGTCAACACACACTTAAATATGCACTTGCCATATTGATTCAGGGTTCATTGAGCAGGGGGCAGAATTGGTTGCCATTCGGCAACAGCTCTAGTTTTTTTTCTTTTAAAAATGATAATTTTTTTCATAATTGCTTCACTACAAACGTAATATAGATGAGCAATACAGGCTCAGCTTAGCCTTGAGTAAAGACTCTTAATATTATGATGACTTAGGTTCACTGTTTTTAATGTGAAGTAATAGTTTAATGTTATACACCTTTTAAAAGTTTTTATGTTAAATTTGCCTAAGGAATTACATATGCATTGTCATGAATGGAAAATTTGTGAAGAAAAATAAATGAGGCATTTTACAGTCAAACAAATAAATTTTGCATAAATTACAGGTTGTTTTCAGTCCAGCAGTAAAAATTATAACGGTTCTTTTCCATACATGATAACTCAAAATATTTTTTGCAATATTTCCAAGTTCAAAGGGACATAACTGCAGATTCAGACACATTGAACAAAATTTTGTGTGTTTTTAATCATTTGCATATCAAATTTAATGGCACAATGTAATTTTGTTTACAAGTTATTCAGTCAGTGACACAACCAAAAGCAGTTATTTGTTTTTAATAACATTTTTAAGTTATTTTCAAAATTCACTTTTTATAAAAATTATAAAAATAACCAACCCTTAGGCCAATTTGCTTTAAACTTTGTAGGGGTATTGAGTACAATGGCCACACGATCTGTATACTTTTTTGGAAATTTGGATTTTTCTTGCAAGAGTTATGGGACTTTATTCGTCAATTTTAAGGCAATTTTTCACATGTCGCGCTCTAACTTGACAACCCTTTGGCCAATTCCTTTCAAACTTTGTAGAAGTATTGGATATGATAGCTTCACGATCTGTATACTTTTTCGTGAAATTTTGATTTTTCTTGCAAGAGTTATTGAACTTTATTCGTCAATTTTAAGGCAATTTTTTACATGTCGCTCTCTAACTTGGCAACCCTTTGGCCAATTTACTTCAAACTTTGTAGAGGTATGGAGTACGATGGCCACACGATCTGTATACTTTTTCGTGAAATTTCGATTTTTCTTGCAAGAGTTATGGGACTTTATTCATCAATTTTAAGGCAATTTTTTACATGTCATGCTCTAACTTGACAACCCTTTGGCCAATTTACTTCAAACTTTGTAGAGGTATTGGATATGATAGCCTCATGATCTGTATACTTTGTCGTGAAATTTTCATTTTTCTTGCAAGAATTATGGGACTTTGTTCGTCAATTTTAAGGCAATTTTTGACAAGTCACGCTCTGACTGATAAATACTTTGATCAGATCACTTCAAACTGTGCAGATTAATTTCATAAAGAAATATCAAGCTTAATTAGGCAGTTATAGGTGCTTCTGAATTGAGAACCCCTTACCTAAATCACTTAAAGCTTTGAAGGGTGACGACGGGCGTATCATGCGACTTGGCGCAGCTGTTTATTTATATTTTACATCAATTTTAGGTGTTGTATTTTTCTTGGTAAATTTTTCTGATAAAACATGTAATAATACCCCCAATCAAAGCTGGGTGGTATATTGGAATACCCTTTTCCATCTGTTCATCCTTCTGTCTGTCCGAAGTTTGTTGCACTTTTTTCAGCTACTGCTGGGCCGATTCATTTCAAATTTGGTATTTGACTTTATATATAGGGGGAATGCGTCTTCTGCCAATTTGGTCACCTTATGATATTAACCTCCTGTTTGGCGAGACTTAGCAATTTTCCCCGTTATTGAACATGATGAAAATTTTTGCCTCGCGTTTCTCTCAGCTACTGCTGGGCCGATTTATTTCAAATTTGGTATTTGACTTTATACAAGATAAGATAAGATAAGATAAGATAAGATAAGATAAGATAAGATACATTTATTCCAATCAAGGTCCCTCAAGAGGCAATTACAAATATAACATTCATAATTCGAACACAACAATACAACAAAATTAATGTAATAGCAAGTTAATATATGAATTTATATGAAGACCGTACTGTGACCCCTATATGCTTTGTTTTGGGTCGTTTTAATCTGGATATGGGATGTTGTCTCCTTGACATTTACCCCATTTCCTTACTTTTTCATATGTAACCCAGATGAGGGAGGTGGTATAAACACATTATCAGATTTTTTTTTTTTAATATTTGTAAGTACATACGCATGCATCATAAAAAACAATAATATCAATATCAACAAGTTGTAAATCTACAAAAGACACCAAGGGACAGTGCTCAAGGATATGTGTGTTGCTTCATAAGAGCAACCACATTCCTCCTGGCGTCTGATGTAGAAAGATCACTAGTTAAAAAAAAAAAGATGTATCGTAAATCTACAATAGACACCAAGGGAAATGTAATATCTACATTCCTCCTCGTGTCTAATGTAGAAGTACAACTACAAAAAGTGTATATAAACTGAACATGCTGAAATTAGTTGCCGGTCTACAAGAGACACCAGGGGTCGGTGCCCAAGGATGTGCGGCATGCTGCTTCGGCAGCATACTAGCAATCCTCTTCGTGTCTAATGTAGACAAGCAACACACTTGTTTAGTTATGATATGAGCAACAAATAAGTGGATGTGGATACGTATGCGTATTTGGATAAAATTGTTCACTTTGCTAGTATTTTCTGCAATTTTTTAATGTGAACTCGCTTAAACGTTATAGTATCTTCACAATTAAATAACCAGATTAATTTCTGGTCATCATCCAATCTTAAAAAGTTTTTACAAGATTCTGATATTGTTTTGTAAATGTCAACCCTTTCAGTATTATATTTAGAACACTTCAACAAGAAGTGTTTTTCATCTTCAACCTCGCCTGAGTTACAATGTTGTGAAAGTCGTAAGTGTGGAGGGATACCCTGGTATCTACCTACTTATACCTGCATATAATGGTGTGCTGACAACCTTAATTTACTTAGGCTTCTCCTGTGCTCAAAACTATTGATGGATTCTAAATATTTTTCAAATCCATAGTTTGACTTGATTTTTAGCTCACCTGACCCGAAGGGTCAGTGTGAGCTATTGCCATCACTTGGCGTCCGTCGTCCGAAGGTACTTTACAAAAATTGCACTTTTCATTTCAATCCGACAAAAAACATTGCCTTAAGTGCAAAACATAGTTTAAAATTGGAGCCCAGTATGAGAAAACCATCCTTTTCATCATCATCTCTCAAAACAATTTAAGCAAATTATACTAAATGTATAGAAGGTCCTTTGCAAAAATTACTCATTTCAATAGGATCAGACAAAACACACGGGTGCTAATTGAGAACATACCTAAACACCCTGCCCCATTGGTAAAAAGCATGACCATTTTTGGTCATATGGCATAGAAGCGTTTTGTCAGGTGAGCGATACAGGCTCAGTCTCTGAGCCTCAAGTTATGTATGTTCTCAGTTTTCCATCTGAGTAATCAAGCAATTTTTTATACCACTCATTAATATACAAACTTTTCAGGGATCTTGCAATTGTCTGTTTGCTTATTTTCCACAAATATTTAACTTTGCACAGTGATTAAACATGGATTGTAAATGTGCAAATTGTCACAGTTTAGATTTTGGCCAAAAATTTTGATTGTGGAAATGTGGAGGGAGGGGGCGGGGGGTTGGTTGGACTTGGCCATTTTATCAAAATGTGTGTTCTAGAAATGTTATACTGGTTAACTCCTGCCGAAAAATGAAAGCTTCATTTATTTTACCTTGTAAAGTAAACAGGCCCGAACTGAGGATCTTTGTCAAAATTTAGATTTTGGACTAAATTTGTGTTTTTGTTGTGCGTAGATGAAATGTGTGCATTTGAAGTGTCGATTCTGGATAGCTCCTGATTGTTTTTTATCAATAACTGTTGAGATTTGTGAGTTAAAGTTGAAACATGTTTATCAATATCATGCAAGTGCCTAGGAAGTTAATTTTATTCAACTGTGAGGGCATCATATGTGTCGTACAGACACAAACTGAGTAGCTAAATTTATCCAAAACTTGAATATGAAAAAGAATGAAATGGGGTAAACGTCAAGGAGACAACATCCCATATCCAGGTTTAAATGACCCAAAATGTTACTACTAAACATGCCAGGAAAAACATCGGATAATGGCAGCGGGGGCATTTACTTTCTTTAGTTCTTCTTTTTTTAATGACATTTTATTCCTCAAAGTGAAGAATTTTAATCAAAAGATTTAAATACAAAAAATGCCAATGGATTGACTATTTATAAGGTTTCTGAATACAAAATCATTAATATGGAATTTATCAGAGCTGAATACTTTAAGATATTCCTACATATTCGATTAAATATCTATTTATCACTATAAAGAACCTGTTTAAAAACTGGAAAAAAAAAATCATTAAAAATACAGTATAATAAATCACATGTTGTCCTAAACGGCTGCTAAGATTTTGATGAAATGTTACACAATTGTAATACACCACCTGAAGATGTGCATGAAGTTATATTGTTGCTGCCAAAAAAATTTTGAACAGGAAACATTTCATCATTGTGTCCATACTTGAATTGTGTCCAAATTTGTTATGTGTCTACACACATTTAATTTTCACCGTATGGGAACGACAAAGGATATTGGTACTACCAAAGTGGATGATTGCTATTACTTTAGCATAAGTGAATGTGAAAAATCACACTTTTGTTATATTTCTTTTTAATATTTGTGACCAGAAATGTGTATGATGATCGACAGGATAAAATTAGAGTTCATATTAGTCGTATAAACTAGGGATGGCAATTTCACAAATATACTGTAACCAGTTATTCGGAAAACCTTTCGACCGATTAACCGGTTAACCGGTGTTTAATGAAATATTAAATGTTTTCCAGATAATTAAATTCGTTTCTCTGTTTCGTGATGTACTTAGAGATGGAGAAACTAATAAAAATATATAAGCTAGCCATTAGATAATTTCCAGTTGTCATCTCAGGAAAATGCTCCTGTGATATTCTACTTTTTTCTTGGTTTATATAAAATTGTTTTACCATTTTAATCCATAAATATTTTTTCTTTCCTTTTTCAAACTGTATGAATTGGGTTATTTAGTGGAATAACAAATTTTCTTGGTGTAAATTATGGCTTACTTTATTTTGTGAAGAGACATATCCAACCCCTCATAAAGTACTCAACCCACAGGTCATTATTATTGTTTGTATTATTATACGTAATACATGTTCATAAATTTAATAATTCTACCATGTATATTCTGTTATGACATTGCATTATTATTCAACATTTTATTAATTCATGTAAACTCTATAATTTCTATAGGTAGATAATTAGCAAATTAAGATAGCTTATTAGACTTCAGTTGAAGACACTATGATAGAACTGAAAATTTAAAAGTACCCTAATTATTTAATTTTTTATTATGTAAACGGATGCGTATAAATTCAGCGACAGTATCATTTCAGCGACTATCGTTTCAGCGAAAATTTTTGAGTAATTCTGTATATCATTTCAGCGACGTATTTTCTACGTATCATATGTAAATTCAGCGACATCAAGTTTAAAAAAAAAATTTACAAAAATAAACTATTATTTAAATGGACATAGATTTCATATAAAATACAGATCAAAATCTGCAAAAACAGAGCAGTACTTTTTTAGACAATTGTTAGAGTTAGTTTTTTTTTTCTCGAAGACTGAACATCAGTGTCTTCACCAATGCCCTTTTCTTTCTTAAGGATACTCAAGATTTAAACCAATACAAAGAAATAATAATATAAAAAAAATAACACATAAATACATGTTAATATGTATCAAGTTAAATTAAAAATGGAGATGGATAATTACAAAAGCTCCATCGAGTTCTTTATTTTTGATCGCCAAGGAGAAATCAACTGTACAGCAGATGAGGGAATTACAGGAGCAACTGAGTAATATCCCAAGGTTCGAGTATGTATAACTACTAGCATTTTAGGCACAAACTGCAATTAATTTAGAAAGCCCGTAAAATTGTATACATTGAGCACGTTGAGTCTGTGTGGAAATTTTAAACAATCTCATAGTTTTATACAAGGATTTGTATACAAATCCTTGTTTTATATAATTTAAAATGAATTTTTTGAACAACCAGTTTTGATTGTAAAAATATATAACCTTCTCAAACTCCTACTTTTACCTACTTGTGGTTAGCAGGGCATAGGAATGGCAAGGATGAAGATGAGTTATGTATTTTTACAGGTAAATGTCGCTGAATTTATAAAATATAGTGTCGCTGAATTGATATGCTTTTTGTCGCTGAAGTGATGATGTCGCTGAAATGAAAAAAGTTCAAAGTGTTGCTGAATTTATCATCTCTGATGTAAACAACTTGTCAATTAATTAGTCGTTGATATGTATCCAATCAATTAAATAAATAAAAATATTGATGTCTGATTGTACACATAACAGTGTATAACTGAAATAAATTATGATGCAGAGTACTCGAATACCGATTTTGCTAACCTATTACACCTTATTCGACCGATTAACCGAGTATCCGATCACTGGTTGCCATCCCTAGTATAGACATAGAGTAAAGTAAGTAAATAAAAATTAGAGATGGAAACATGTCACCTAGTACCGCCAAAATGTCCCAATGGGATGTTTTTTTCTTCTAAAGCTGAAACGATTTTAGGCGTGTTGTGTTCCAAAAACACACCATTTGGTTCAATATTTTCACCTTTCAACTAAAATTAAGCAAATCCATGTCTCAACAGCATTTTATGTAACTTAAATCACGAAAACAAAATGTGATTTTTCACCTCCACTCATGGTAATAGCAATCATCCGCTTCGGTAGTACCAATTTCTGGTGTTGTTCCCATACGGTGATTTTGCACTCGCTATTTTGATTCAGGGTTCAATTAGGGGGGTAAAACTGGCTGCCAAATGACAATTTATTTTTCAAAGAGAAAATTTTAATCAAAAGATTTAGATATAGAAAATGCCCATGGAAATGACTATTTATAAGGTTTCTGAATACAAAAACATTAATATGGAATAAATCACAGCTGAATACATTTAGATATTCCTACATATTCGATTAAATATCTATTTATCACTATAAAGAACCTACTTCAAAACTAAAAAATAAACTCATTAAAAAATACAGTATATATTTTTTTTCTTTTATCATGCTTATCATGGGGTAGGTTGAAAATAACGTAGAAATAATTTTAGCATAATCTTTCCCGCACTGTGCTCTCACAAGAAGTCTAAAGTGTTAAGTTCAAGATTTGTTCATGCCAGTTTAAGTCCTCAAGGGATTAAAATTCGTATCTGAATAAATTTACAAATTTATCAACCTTGTGTAGATTGTTATGTACATTTCAAACTAAACTGAAATTGATATTGTTTATATCTTAACTGTGGTAAGTTTTACTGAATTTTCTTCATATGTCAACACCCCTATTAAGCTGAGTTCTCGTCGAACAGTTTAGATAAGGAGAGTATGCATATAATTGGTTTAGTCCGGTTGGATAATGTTTAGCCCGGTTGAGAAAAATGTAAACAAATCTCTTATTTTAAGTAACATTGGATAACGTTTTGCCCCGGTTCAGGATAATGTTTAGGTACGGTTTTTGATATTTGAACATTACCTTTATCTAAACATTATCTAGCTTTATAGGGGTGGTCAACATTTTTTTTTGTTTTTTGTTTTTGTTTGTTTTTGTTCTTGGTTCATCTGACTATACAAATGCGATAGCAAGGGAGATCTTTTGACATGACTGGGCGTCTGTCATCTGTCCCACATAAATTTTTCACACAAAGATATTACTTTTTGTAACCATTGGGCCAATTGGAACTAAACTTATAAGTCCTTGGGTGGTCCCCTTTCAAAAATTGTATCTAGCAGGTCAACACCCTATCTAAGATGGCTGCTATTTGGGATGAAAGTTAAGCAATTGATCCTGTGGAAAACGCTATCAAAGATCTTCTTTTCAGAAACTTATTAAATCCAAACTTACTAAGAAGCTTCATATAGGATCTATATGGAAAATGCATTCAAAGATCTTGGTCTTAGAAACTACAAGATCAATTAAAATCAAACTTAGTAACTGTTGTCCTGAATCTGTAGGTTCAAAGATGGCCACCAACAGGGAACAAAGTTTAATATTAGATCCTATGGAAAATACATTTACAGAACATCCTTTCTGGAACTAATGGTCCAATTAGAACCAAACTTATTTAAAATTTGACCATATGGAAACACATTCATAGTGATGTATTCATATTAAATTCATGAAAAAAAAAACAACAACAACAAACTACTGCATGAGTATAGAATAATTTCAGAAAGAAAATATGAAATTCAATCCCATAATGCATTGTAGATGGTCTTATTAAATAAAGACCATAATTTGATTTTTTTTTTCGTAATAAATGCACAGGTAATTTTGATATTGCAGAATGAATCCTGATCCTTGAGTGATATGTGACACAATTGCACTCTGTCATATTACATATAATTTAATAATGTGGTGATTAAGTAACATGAAATGGCGGCGCCCTATATTAATCAGCCTGTCCATCCGTCTGTCTGTCTGTCCGTCAGCGTTTTCTATGTCGTACGATATCTCAAGAATGCCTTCACCGATTTTTATGATTTTTATACTCAAAGTTGAACTTGACTAAAGAAAGCTCCCTTTGATTTTTGAGGAAAATTGGAAAATGAATTTTGGGAAAAAACTTCATTTTTATGAAAAAGTGCATATTTTGAGAATTAACTATGTCGTATGATCACTCAAGAATGCCTTCATCGACTTTTATGATTTTGATACTCAAGGCTGAACTTGACTAAAGGAAGCTCCCTTTTGTTGTTTAGGAAAATCGGAAAATGATTTTTTGGAAAAAGTGCATATTTTGAGAAATAAATCTATGTTGTACGATAAGTCAAGAATGCCTTTAATGGTTTTGCTACTCAAGGTTGAAATTGACTAAAGGAAGCTCCCTTTCGTTTTTGAGGAAAATCTGAAGATGGTTTTGGGAATAAACTTCGTTTTTATATGAAAAAATGCATATTTTGAGAATTAGCTCTATGTCATTTTATAACTACTTTTTTTTTTTTACTTTAAACATATTTTATTGTCAAACAAAACAGACAATAGGATAAGACACAAGTTTACAAAACTTACTAGGTCTTCTCCTTACAAAAACATATAATACAATATTGACATAATAAAGGTTGAATATACATAATTTTAACTTTTAAATTAAGTATGTAAAGACATGAGACAAGGATTAAGATAGTAGTCCAGTTTGAAATGGGCGCAAGCAAAAGTTATAAGGTTACATATAAAGGAGTAAAATTGGTACATTGCCTGNAGGGATTTTAATGATTTTGATACTCAAGGTTAGACTTGACCAAAGGAAGCTCCCTTATGTTTTTAAGGAAAATCCGAAAGAGTTTGAGGGAAAAACTTCGTTTTTATTTGAAAAAGTGCATATTTTGAGAATAAGCTCTATGTCATATGATAAATTAAAAATGCCTTAAGGGAATTATATGATTTTGATACTCAAGGTTTTTCTTGACCAAAGGAAGCTCCCTTTTGTTTTTGAGGAAAATCCCATTACCATGAAATTCCTCAAACAGGTTTTTGGGACACACAAGGGGGCTAGTTGAAATTTAAAAAATGCCCCAAAATCTTTTTGAGATATTGAAACAAATTTACAATATTTACCTGTTTTATAATCTGCAAGATCTTTTATACAATCCAACACAGATAATAAATATATCATATATTATCAAGGTATTGATTTTTACGATAAAATACATGTCAATGTTGCTTTGCAAACATTGGCATAAAAAGCATTTACTGTACTGTCATTGCATTGTCTTTATTTTGCAGTAAATTGAGAGGATTTTAGTTCATGCAGATTTGAATTTTCGCTGCCAAATCGTTGAACATTGACTTCAGTAGTAGACAAGTATATTTGCATCATTTAATTTTCATGCGTCCATTCCAAACACGAAAATCGTGAAAATAAAACTGCCATGAAAATTTCCTGGTTTACGGTATTTGTGATTTTGAAAATTTCCTGTACATTTCATGTTTAAATGATCAACATTAAAAAAATTCCGCAGAGCTTAATTATTATCCCCTCGCCCAACGGAGTTGGGGAGTGGATATAGCATCTCGCCCGTCCCTCCGTCCGAGTGTCTGTCCGTTCGTCCCACCTCAAGTTAAAGTTTGTGTTAAGGTTCATATCTTAGAAACTACATCTGGCGCATCAATCATCTTTGGTCAGTGGATGCGTCTTGGAGAGTGATGCTGCTTCAGATGATAATTGGGTCACTCTGACCTACATTTTACGCTTCAATGACTCAGGTTAAAGTTTGCGTTAAGGTTCATATCTGAGAAACTACATGTGGCACATCAATCATCTTTGGTCAATGGATGCATCTTAGAGAGTGATGCTGCAACAGATGATAATTGGGTCACATTGACCTACATTATACTCTTCAATGACACAGGTTAAAGTTTGCGTTAAGGTTCATATCTGAGAAAGTACATGTGGCACATCAATCATCTTTGGTCAGTGGATGCGTCTTGGAGAGTGATGCTGCTTCAGATGATAATTGGGTCACTCTGACCTACATTTTACGCTTCAATGACTCAGGTTAAAGTTTGCGTTAAGGTTCATATCTGAGAAACTACATGTGACACATCAATCATCTTTGGTCAATGGATGCATCTTAGAGAGTGATGCTGCAACAGATGATAATTGGGTCACATTGACCTACATTTTACTCGTTAAAGTTTGCGTTAAGGTTCCTATCTGAGAAAGTACATGTGGCACATCAATCATCTTTGGTCAGTGGATGCGTCTTGGAGAGTGATGCTGCTTCAGATGATAATTGAGTCACTCTGACCTACATTTTATGCTTCAATGACTCCGTTAAAGTTTGCGTTGAGGTTCATATCTGAGAAACTACATGTGGCACATCAATCATCTTTGGTCAGTTGATATGTTTTGGAGAATGATGCTGCTTCAGATGATAATTGGGTCACATTGACCTACTTTTTATCCTCAATATAACTCCGGTTCAAGTTTGCATTAATGTTTATGTATGAGGTATCCTATGTGTCACATCAATCATCTTTTGTCAATGGATGCATCTTCCAGAGTCTTTCAGCTTCAGATGATAATTGGGTAACTTTGACCTACATTTTACACTTGATTGACTTCGGTTAAAGTTTCCATTTATCTTTATATCTGAGATACTACACATTACAGATCAATAATCTTAATGTTCAGTGGATGTATTTCGACATTCATACATCTTTATATTAGGGTTATTATTTCTTAACAGCGGGCGAGGGGATTAGTTGTTGTTTGCTACTGCTCCCACTTCTAGTTTATTGTAAGATTTTCATAATAATAGTGCCATTAAAAAGAGCTTGACAGCTAGTTTCTTCCTATATTTTTCATGATTTTTTTTTTGGGTGTTGTAGTTCCCTTATTATCCTGATTGCAATACAAGGTAATTTATCTTACTTCACAATTTACAATAGTTATATAGGAAATAGACCATATCCGAGCTCTAGTATCAGGGGTTTACCAGACCATGTCACAGTATAGAAAACGTTACATCATAAAGCCTAAAACGTCATGAAACTATGTGGTTGAAGTACATTCTTGGTCACATGGGGTGGACACGTTTGTGACGTAGGGCGGTTAAACAACAGATGGTGAATCTAAATACCAGAACTCGGATATGGTCTATTCGAGGTTGAAATTTTAGACTTGTCTTTAATCATGACAATGTCAAAACCACAACACCAAAACTTATATGAAAATTATACAGAGAAACTGTTTGTAAAACTGTTTTTAATGATATAAATTTTTTAAAAGTCAGACAAAAAATTAGCTCAAAAGAATTTTTTAAATGAAGGCTTTTTTATATGAAATACACTGTCATGACTGTAAAATTTAAAAATCATGAATACTAAGGCTATTAAACATGTTAAAAAATTATTTGTTTCAGCTTTCTCAAGACCAGCCCACGTCTGCAAAAAGGTGGCCGCATCAAAACCTTTTTTTTTCAATTTCCACCATTTTTTTTTTTGCAACTATTACTTTCAGCTCAAAATCTTACCAAATCACAAGAGTTTGTTCCAATATCCTACTAATTAAACCCAGATGTATCAAAAATGTGCCATAAAAGTAAAACCTAAATTAGATCCAAGAAACAATAAAATAAGAATAAAAATAAAACATCTGATCGCATCAAATTTAAAACAAGAGGCTTTCAAGAGCCTGTATTGCTCACCTGGGCCACGGCTGACATATGCAGTTAAAATAATCCCAATGTTTTAAGGGCATCATTTTCAAATTTGTTAATAGACATTGATGTTATATTATCTTAAGTTAAACTTTAGACTGGCAGCTATTTTGGATGGGGGTGCAGTTCTAATGTTAAAACTATGATCCTTGCTGGCGGTCATCTTGACTATAGTGCGGACCTGAAAAACAACTTTTTTGAAGGGGACCATCTAAGGACTATTGTGGCCGAGTTTGGTTTCAACTGGCCAAGTAGTTTCAGAGGAGAAGATCTTTGTGAGTATTTTCCCATAGGGTTCAGTGTTAAAACTAATGATCCCCGCTTGCAGCCATCTTGGACATAGTGCGGATCTAAAAAACACTTTTTTGCAGGGGACCATCTAAGGACTATTGTGGCCAAGTTTGGTTTTAATTGGCCCAGTAGTTTCAGAGGAGAAGAACTTTGAAAGTATGGTCCCTGCAAAAAAGTTGTTTTTCAGATCCGTGCGATATCCAAGATGGCCGCCAGCAGGGATCATAGTTTTAACATTGGACCCTATGGGAAAATACTTTCAGAGTTCTTCTCCTCTGAAACTACTTCGCCAATTTAAACCAAACTTGGCCACAATAGTCCTTAGATGGTCCCTGCAAAAAAGTTGTTTTTCAGATCCATGGGATATCCAAGATGGCTGCCAGCGGGGATCCTAGTTTTAACATTAGACCCTATGGGAAAATACCTTTAAAGATCTTCTCCTCTGAAACTACTTGGCCAATTAAAATCAAACTTGGCCACAATAGTTCTTAGATGGTCCCCTGCAAAAAAATTGTTTTTCAGATCTGTGCGATATCCAAGATGGCCGCCAGCGGGGATCATAGTTTTAACATTGGACCCTATGGGAAAATACTTTCAAAGATCTTCTCCTCTGAAACTACTTGGCCAATTAAAACAAACTTGGCCACAATAGTCCTTAGATGGTCCCCTTCAAAAATGTTGTTTTTCAGATCCGCACTATATCCAAGATGGCCGCCAGTGGGGATCATAGTTTTTACATTGGACCCTTTTTGAAAATACTTTCAAAGATCTTTTCCTCTGAAACTACTCGGCCAATTAAAACCAAACTTGGCTACAATAGTCCTTAGATGGTCCCCTGCAAAAAATTTGTTTTTCAGATCCGTGCGATATCCAAGATGGCCACCAGCGGGGATCATAGTTTTAACATTGGACCCTGTGGGAAAATACTTTCAAAGATCTTCTCCTTTGAAACTACTTGGCCAATTAAAACCAAATTTGGCCACAATAGTCCTTAGATAGTCCCCTGCAAAAAATTTGTTTTTCAGATCCGTGAGATATCCAAGATGGCCGCCAGCGGAGATCATAGTTATGAAATTTGACCCTATGGGGAAATACTTTCAAAGATCTTCTCCTCTGAAACTACTGGGCCAATTTAAACCAAACTTGGCCGCAATAGTCTTTGATGGTCCCCTTCAATAAGATGTTTTTCAGATCTGCACTATATCCAATATGGCCACCACTGGGGATCATGGTTTTAACATTGACCCTATGGGAAAACACTTTCAAAGATCTTCTCCTCTGAAACTACTGAGCCAATTGAAACCAAACTTGGCCACAATAGTCCTTAGATGGTCCCCTGCAAAAAAGTTGTTTTTCAGATCCGCGATATTTCCAAGATGGCCACCAGCGGGGATCTTAGGTTTAACATTGGACAGCGTATGGGAAAATACATTCAAAGATCTTCTCTGAAACTTTTCAGCCAATTGGAACCAAACTTGGCCACAATAGTCTTTAGATTGCTGCCCTGCAAAAGAGTTGTTTTTCAAGTCGGCGTCTGCGTCCGCATCAGCGTCTGGCCAACATAACTTTGTTTCTAGTGGACGGATCATCTTCGAATTTCAGTATGTGATTTCTTGGCATAATGGCAATCCTGGGTTTTAATTTCGGGTTTGTGGCCCCACCCGTTTAAGAAAAAGGGGCCAAAAGGGGTTTAATTAGGTGTTTTCACATATTTGACTGTAGAATCTTTATTATTTATCGGATTTTGATGGGGTTTCTTTCAGTAAACTCCTTAGAAAATTTCCAATCCGGAATAATCTAACAGATTTCACGTGGCATGTACCATTACCGAGATAAATGGGGCCCAAAAGGGGTGAATTTCAAAAATTTAATTTCTTTATTTTTAGTCCGAATTTGATGCAATTTTTTCCAAAGGATTCCTTATGAAAAATTAGCATAGCGCTCTACTATTAGATTTTTGGTAACTTGTTTCCTTACCCAGCTATGAGGGGCCAAAGGGGGCCAAAATCATAAATTTACAGATAACCTAAAATTTTTATTTTTCATCGGATTTCGATGGGATTTTTATACGACCGCAAAAATTTTGCAGTCGTATTATGGTATGGCGCTGGGGTCGGCGTCGGCGTCAGTGTCGGCGTCGGCATCGGCGTCTGTGGACAGCATAACTTTAGTTCTATTGAACGGATTGTTATCAAATTTTAGTATGATGTTTGTTGGCACAAGCTTAAGCCCGGGTTTCAATTTCGCGTTCCCTGCCCAACCCGTTTTTCAGAATTAGGGGCCAAAAAAGGGTTAAATGAGATGTTTTTACATATTTGACTGTAGAATCTTTATTATTTATTGGATTTTG
>MJUU01064871.1:29137-43716 GCA_002080025.1 Modiolus philippinarum
TGGTATGTGAAACAGTATTCTGATATTTGTTGTAGTTGTACATTTGTATACTACTGTGGAAGTACTTTTATTCTTGGACATCAATTTTTGTTGTTTTCATTAATATCACAGTTTCGTTGGTACTTAAATTTGGGGTTTTGAGTTCTATGTACTGGAAAGGAAAAAGAAAAATGCATTTCCTTTGGAACATAATTTCATGGTTTTAGGGATCGAACCACAAAATCCACGAAAATTGGAACCCAATAAATTAACTCACCGTATTTGGACTAGAACCAGAATAAATGAATTGGGAATAATTATACCCGGCTACATAGTAGTGAGGGTATACTGGTTTACTTCCGTTCGTTCGTTTGTTATACCCCCACTACATAGTATATACCCCCACTACATAGTAGTGGGGGTAAAGCAGTTGTGATTTCAGGCTAAATATAACAAAGGCTAGGTTTTATAAATGTGTCCCTGTGCTGCAGATGTTGATCTTGTTTTGTTCTGTATATTACTAGTTCTAAACTAAGGGACCGACCATTTAACTTGAAGGGGAGGGGGCTATGGTTTTTTTCTAAAAAAATATTTTGGATCTGATTTTATGTGAAAAAAATATTTTGACTGCCAAAATGATGAAAAAAAATTTTCTGAATGAGGCTTTCTGCCCAAAAAGATAATGTTAATTTTGAAAAAAAAAAAATTTGTTGATACGCTTGCAAAAAATAAATAATTTGTTTCGCGCGAAGCGCGAAAAATTTTCTGTCCAGGAAAAAAAAACCGTAACCCCCCCTCAGGTTAAATGGTCGGTCCCCAACAAAAAAAGTAATTAATTCAACTCTGTTGTTTTAAGATAATTATTCAGTCAAATTACAACAAGTATGAACAATGGTAGCGTTCAAATTAAAATAAGAAACACTTGTGTCACGATACTAAAATAAATAGCAGGAAAATAGGACGGTGCACGAACATAAACAATGACTGTGTTTACCTGAATCAACTGATCAATATCTAATTCAAAAACGGACTATAGTAACCTATTTATATAGGTCAAATCACTAAATTAATTCGTGCTAAAAATAGTTCCAAAAATGGTCGTCAGTGTCAACATGGAAATGAAAGTACGAACTATTCAAGTTAAAATGAAGCTGCTGTTGACAGATAAACGTTATAAAATACTATGAAAAGATCATGAGAGTAAGTTAGTAAACGTAGCTATGAATATTCTAACGCCAAACAACTTGGGACAACATTGACGTCAACAAAAGCCAAAATGAACATGCAATGTACCCGCGATGTGTGGCCATTTCGGCATGTTGCCGGCCTGACATTCAGACACACGGAATAACGTGATTTATAACTTTAACATATTTACAACACTAGGGTTCTATAGACATCACTTTATTACTGCTTCAGGAATATAAATATAAGATGAAACCCTACAAAATATAACAAAATATATTAAGGTTAGTGAGGATACCTGGCCCCAAAAATAATTCTGAATTCAAAATGGCTATTTTTTAAATATATTACTGTTGAATATATACCCTTTCTTTGGTATAAATATTGGACCAACTTTCCAGGCGTTTTTCTGAGATAAATGGGGTCAAAGTTACCTCCCCCTGAATAATGGTCCGAATTCCCATTTACCCCCCTTTTGACCATATAAAAAAACCAATTGTACATTGTTTTTGTAAAAAGAGTGTTTGGATTATAAGTCTTTGTTATTTTAAAGGTATTTCTAAAAATACATCCACTTCTGTCAATTATTTTTGCTAATTTTCCCAATTATGTGAACATTGAGGTTGGATTTTTTTTCACTTTTTGCCCCCTGGAGGGACATAAAAAGTGAAATTCAGAAAAACTTCCGAATTCAAAATTTCATTTTTTTACTTAAATATATACCTTTATACGATATCTTCAAAATATAAAAAGATCAGCATAGCAAACCAGGCTTTTAAGAGAACTACAAGCATTCAAAGTTGGCAACATTGCCCTCCTCCCCTGAAAAAACTTTGCCATCACTAGAACAAAAACCGGAAGTGATGTCTCTGGCTGTGCTTGTAGCACAAATACCAAACTAAAATAGTCATATGACTGCATACGGTCTTCACTTGACTGGAACAGGAAGTTGTAGGTTATACATGTCAAACCGGAAGTGGATACTTTCTTACCTACTGTTAATCATAAATACAAAAATTTCATCTACAAATTGAAATTTTGTGAAATATTGTATGATAGTTCGACACATGACCCCACAGGAGTCCTATAGAGAGATAAAGGAGTGCGCATGCGGGGCCGGAAGTAGTTTGTATTTCCAATTGGCCACCGTTTTGACCGGGATGACCTATTATGCTGCATAAAGATATATTTTGGATGGTGTTGACTAAATGAATGAGTTGATATTTTTCATATTTTCTTGTTCCAAACTTCTAGGGAGTGATCTTTATAAAACTGAAATCAGCAGTGGCTTGTTCTGGCAGTATTTCTATCATGTCTGCGTTAATTGTTGAGAAGGGGGAGACTGCTATTGTTGTTCTAGTGTGAATTCTCTCTTCCCACAATTTTCGAGTTTTATTCTATCATTTTTTCCACTTTTCTTAACCCTTTGTGTAAATATTTACCTTTTTCACTACTATATCTCTATCTTATTTATTTTTTATCAAAATTATTTTTTTACTGTGTTAATTTATTATTATTTTCCTTTTTCTCACCTTATTTCAAGTTTATTTCCATTTTTCATCATATACGAAGGAATTTGAATTTTTCCCGCCATTTGCTGTTTCCATGGCAACGGTCGCCATTTTGATATTTTAAAGACCAAAACTCGTATCTACAGATGCTAAGTAACCGTCCTGTCAAATTTTGGTCATTTTGAAGCAATTTGAAAATTTCCCGCCATTTCCATAGCAACGGTCGGTCGCCATTTTGATGTTTTTAATACCAAAGTTCGTTTCTGCACATGCTCAGTAACATTCCTGTCAAATTTCATTCCATTCTGAACATTTTAAATTTTTTCCCGCCATTTTTATGGTTGAATCACTCCCTAACCTTAAGTAAAAATAAAGTATCACAGTTAGAATTAAACAATTACAATAACATGAATACTGGTATATAGCTTTTATAAATAAATTAGAAAAAAGAAGGGAAACGGGGAATGTGTCAAAGAGACAACGACCCAAAGGGGAGTAATAACAACTCAAAGCCACCATAAGATCTTTAATGAACGGTGAGAAAACCCACACAAATGTCCATATCGGAATACTAATATATAACTAAATAGAATGCAATAACATTCTGCACATGCAATAATATTGCACAACTATCATTAAGATATATAAATAGATATATTAGGTAAATCATACCAAGTAACTTCAAATGATAATATATAAATCATGAGTGTATAGCACTCATATCCCTTTTACAAAATAAGGGAGATAACTCTGACATCGTGTTTTTCTGTACATGTAAACCATTTTTAATGTATTCAATATATATATATATTAATATAAAATACATGACCCTTACCAATCTATGGGATGGGGTTTACAACAGACATCTAAACCACCAGTAGCATCATGACAATACAATACATCATAGGCACATATACAATAGGATCATCACAGTATGCATATCCTGCAAATATTAATGAACAATTATAAATACTAGGATCCAGTGAAAATATGAATCCATGATATAAATTACAAAACTGTATTTCAAATATGAATACATTCTATTTTCAACACTTTTCATAAAATTTACAATCAAAATATACTTTAATACTTTCATATCATCATTCAACATTCAAGCTGACCATAGGATAAAAATATTAGTACGACAAGAATTTGACCTCATAGATAGGGAAAATGAAAGGTCAAGGTCACTTCCAAAATCAATCGTAAATCTCTCGTCTTACATACAAAATACAGATTCATATCATTTATTCTCGGATTTATTCATATTAAACTATCTCACACCTTAAGGGCATACTTACCATCATTTTGGCTGAATTACTCTACATGCACTGCATACGCCTTTCATACAACACGAGGACGATAAAACTTCACTTACCAGAGATAAGAAATGTAAATATCCAAATAATACAAGAATCCAAAGGATCGAACAGTGGTAGAAATAGTGCAAAGTCTTTATAAACACATGATCACAATCGGTTCCATATACGTGAAGAATAACCAAATTCTGGATTATCATATTTTCAAAATCTGACCACCATAACTATAATTTCAAATTTTGGGGTATGTCAATACTGACAAATAAGAATTGGCCAGAGAAAGTTAAACCAGGTGTGACAATTAATTAAGAGATATGTTGGACAGGTGGGTATAATTACAGCTGCCATCCATGGAGCACAAAACCGATAAGACTTTATACATTAAAGTCGTAAGAAAGTAAATATCTGTATATTCTAAACTAAAGAAAAATGAATTGAATGATTTAATATAATAAAGTACTACAGTCGGAATGCCAGCTTGACAGGAGAGTTCCAATGTCAATTCACGGTCACGTGACTTTTGTTCTAATTTTGGAGATTGTTTACCGACATTCCAGTGGGTTGGAAATAACCATTTTGGTGCAATAAATAATCGATACTGTAGCCCGCAAAGATAAATGAAACATTATTTGAATAATAACATTGGTACTATCTTCTCCCCAGTTCCTAATATTGCGTGGAAACTGAGAAATCATCATTTGAACTGGCCTTCATCGCGAATTCAAGAACGAGTTGGGGGTTGAATTTTTGTGACACAAAAGGAAGATACTCTAAATGATGGGTTGGTACAGCCCATGTTGGTTCAGAAATCATTACTGGTGACTTTTATTTTAGGTTTACCACAAAAAATGTAGTAGGATGCAATTGTGTCAGTTATTTCTGAGCCGACTGGGCATTGCTCAGAAGCCATGATGATCATGATGCATACAAAAATGTACCTAGCACGTTGTTGGAGGGATGCATCTGTTGTCAATAAATTATTATAGTTCAAATTTTGAACCTAGCTAAAGCTTATCTGAAATCACTTAATGTAGAGATTGCATGAAATCTGAAAACGGGTCATTTTTAATTTAGGAAAAAAGGGGGGTCTTGTTTAAAAAAAATATAGCAAACCCATAGCTGGACCCCGGGGCTGGACTGCACTGGTCCACGTTGTGTCCACCAAATAAAAGAGAAAAACAAACTTCCCCATATAAAGGTTTTTTCTTGCCAAGCCTTAAGATATACATGTGGCATGTATGGCTTGAAGACCAGCAAAAAAGCTTACCTCAAAGCCCTTGGAACTTGCCTCAATTTTAACTTTTTAAGGGTATATCTATATTTTTTTTATAAAAAAATATGACAGGGATTTTATCGCAAAATTTTAAGAAAAATTATTGTTTCATAGGGAAAAAATTAATTTAAAAAGAAAAAAAATTTCAGTTCACTACAAAGAAAAAAAAATTCTGAAAATAATCTTGAAGGAATGTAAAAAAATATATTAATATGATTGGTCAGTAAAGACACAAAAAATATTAATTATATTTTGAGCCAAACAAAAAATCATAGATCAATGACAAAGGTATGAAATATTGGGTCACAAATCAGTGATCATGATTTTAGAATATTTATCAGCCACACTTGGGCCTGCAAGAGGCAAACATGTGATAACCATTATCAATGTAGCACATATATTTATAGAATAATAAAGATAAGCACACAATATTTTGTGCTGGATTTATGTAGGGGTGCTTTTAGCTGAAGTGGAAACCAAAAGCAAGTTTAGTGAAAAAAAAGTTACAATTATTTAATCATGTTAATAAAATAAATAAACTGTATACCACACTTGTGTAGTACTCGGAGATCATGATTTTCCAAATGTTTTATACATCATAATACACAGACTAGAGCATTTTATAATTAAAGCAAGATCATAGAACACAAACCAGGATTGAATTGTACATCATATTCTGTAAAATACTGGGATGAGGTCAGTTGTGCATCTTATATAAAATACTTTCCAGGTTGAGTACCCCCTAACAAATGAAAGAAGAAAAAAAATCTCACTCCCTCTCACAAAATGTTTTTCTTTTTTTTTTGTGGCCTCTGATGATTATAACTTTCAAAATTTACAGCTTGCTTTCTTGGTATGTTTCTATATGGATGGTAATTGTTTAATGTTTTACATGTTTTATGTAATAAATGTTATCCCAGCAATTGCACATTCAAAAGAACAAGGTATTGCAAGTATAAACCTTTCCATGCCTAATATTTATGGTACCAAAATTTTTAACTTGAATATTTTTGTCAAATGACGCCTCACCTGACTGCACTTGGATCTCAAAGTGTGACTTGGTCAAACCAATAAGAGGAAGACAAGTTATTTATTAACATGTGGTACAAGGACACAAACAAAATATCATATTGGCCTGTAGGAGTCTCTAGTCATTTGATTTGCAGATGAATGGATGTACAAATTTGCTAAACCATGAATAAATATAGGTCAATGTGTCAGGTGTCAGACTGTAAAATATCCACTTTATAGGTGTTACTATAAGGCCACATCGAATTAATTAATTGATTCTCATCCACCCCCGCCCCATTTTTTCTAAGCATCAATTTTTTTTTACTTTCTTTTTCAATTATTCAGAAATTTTCTTTAAATTCCTTAGGCTATAAATTTTAGTGAAAATCAGTAAAAAATATAAAATAAAACCCTCCTACCAACTCCAGATTTTTTGTTACAGGTGTATGAGAATCTATACATTAACTTAATGGGGCCAAACAAATATCCAGTCTATATGTGCTGAAGTTTCAGAGCAATGGATTTCCATGGAATTTTCCCACTTCTGATATCACATTTGCTACTTATAGATTTTAGTGCTGATGATTTTCAATAAATTGCCAAAATAATTACAAAGCTCTTTCATGTTAAATTCAGTATCCTTATATGCATTGTAGTCTCCTGTAAATTTACCCCTTCAGCAATTAAATAAAGGGCTAAGCCGAGCCCAGCATGATACGATGGCAGCATGTTGACCACCGAAATTTAACAAGTATTATTGAAAGTGAGTGGGGACATACTAAAGAGCTTGACACAATAATTGCATTGACACAATAAGGGGATAAACCCAGTAATAAGCTGGACACAAACTAGGGAAAATGAAAATTAGCCCGTATGACTCCTTATGGTTCCTCTTTAACATTAACATTAACTTGCTACTGAAAGCTTATATCAAGTGGAATCCTAAGAAAAAAATCCCATCGAAATCCGACGAAAAATAAAAATTTCATGTAATCTGCAAGTTTCCAGGTTTGGCCCCTTTGACCCCTTATAGCTCGAAAACGGTAAGAGCTACGACAAATCCGTTCGCAATCTACTGAAAGCTTATATCAAGTCCGTTGCAATCTACTGAAAGCTTATATCAAGAGGAATCTAAAGAAAAAAATCCCATCAAAATCCGATGAAAAATAAAAATTTCATGTAATCTGCAAGTTTCCAGTTTTGGCCCCTTCAGGGATAAAAATTCAAAATACTGGCAGAGTGGCCAACCTGGGCCCCTGCCAAACAAAATTCAGTAGCCCAGCCAATATTTAACAAGCTCAGCATTATATCTTCAACCAAAAATTCAGGATATTTCAGTAGCAACCTGGGCTACTGGTTTCAAAATTTTAGTAGCCCAGGTCAAATTTTAGGGGCCTTGGGCTACTGGGCCCCTGGTAATTTGCATCCCTGCCCTTCGACCCCTTATACCTCGAAAACGGTAAGAGCTATGACAAATCCGTTGACATACTTCTGAAAGCTTATATCAAGAGGAATCTAAAGAGAAAAATCCCATTGCAATTCGATGAAAAAGATTTGACATATTTAGAAAAATTGCAATTTTGGCCCCTTTGACCCTTTGTAGCTTGGAAACGGTAAGAGCTTCACTAAATTCGTTGGCATTCCACTGAAAGCTTAGATCAAGAGGAATCCAAAGAAAAAAATCCCATCAAAATCCGATGAAAAATAAAGATTTCACATATTTAGAAAAATTGCATTTTTGGCCCCTTTGACCCCTTGTAGCTCGGAAACAGTAAGACCTACACAAAATCTGTTGACATATCACTGAAAGCTTAGATCGGGAGGAATCCAAAGAAAAAAATCCCATCGAAATCCAATGAAAAATAAAGATTTGACATATTTAGAAAAATTGCAATTTTGGCCCCTTTGACCCCTTGTAGCTCAGAAACGTTTAGAGCTACGCAAATCCGTTGACATTCTACTGAAAGCTTAGATCAAGAGGAATCCAAAGAAAAAAATCCCATCGAAATCCGATGAAAATTAAAGATTTGACATATTTAGAAAAATTGCAATTTTGGCCCCTTTGGCACCTTGTAGCTCGGAAAGGGTAAAAGCTATGCCAAATCCGTTGACATACCACTGAAAGCTTAGATCAAGAGGAATCCAAAGAAAAAAATCCCACTGAAATCCGATGAAAAATGAAAATACTACATAATCTGCAAATTGCAATTTTGGCCCTGTTCAGCCCCTCATAGCTGGGAAAGGAAACAAGTTACCAAAAATCTAATAGCTGAGTGCCATATTAATTTTTTGCAAGGAATCCATTGAAAAAAACTGCATCAAAATCAGACTTAAAATAAAAAAATTGATTTTTTGAGATTTGCCCCTGTTGGGCCCCATTTATCTTGCGAGCGGTACATGCTACGTGAAATCCGTTGGCATACTTCAGATTGGAAATTTCCTCAGGAACACACTGAAACAAACCCCATCAAAATCCAATTAATAACAAAGATTCTACAGTCAAATATGTGAAAACACCCAATTTAACCCTTTTTTGGCCCCTAATTCTGAAATAGGTGGGGCCAAAATCTAAAGGAAAAAATTGTTTCTCAAGAATGTTCCAAGAAACATCATACTAAGATTTGAAAACAATCCGTCCACTAGAACCAAAGTTATGCTGTCCAGAGACACGAAAATACCTAATTTAACCCCTTTTTGGCCCCTTTATTGCCTCTTTTTCAAAAACGGGTAAATAAAAACCCGGGTTAAGCTTGTGCCAACAAACATCATACTAAAATTTAATAACAATCTGTTCACTAGAACCAAAGTTATGCTGTCCACAGATGCCAACGCCAACGCAGACGTCAACACCAGCGCCATACCATAATACGACCACAAAATTATTGTGGTCGTATAAAAAGTTCAATGGCCATAACTCTGCGTAAAATTTAGAACCAAAGCCAAATTCAACATTCTTACATACAATTGCTTACAAAAATGTCAAAGCAATATGTCAAATGGTAACAGAACAAAATCCTGAGAGCAAAACAGTTAACAGATACATTGTAGCTATATATATAGATGGGCAGTATACCATAAGGGACCGACCATTTAACTGGAAAAAGGGGGGGTATGTTTTTTCTTCTGGACAGAAAATTTATTTATTTATATTTTTAACTTGTATCAATAAAGTATTTTTCAAAATTTGAATTATTTTGGGGGGCAGAAAGCCTCCTTCAGATTTTTTTCATCATTTTTGCAGCCAAAATATTTTTTGGACATATAAAATCATCGAAATATATTTTTTGGGGAAAAAGAAACAAAGGCCCATCCTTTTTCAAGTTAAATGGTCGGTCCCTAATGTGTCTTCAAACGAGTGGATGAAAACAAGAGTAGGAAGCAGTCAGAAAGACAGCTAATCTGTTGTTTGTAATTATACAACTACTCTTCAAGATGCTGTATTCAAGTTCTGGACTGTCACACACTTTAACCTGATTCACTGATATTGTTCCTCTAAAAGTTGTAGTATCCAAGATCTGGGCTCCTCCAAAAACTTCAATCCATATCACTCGATCAAGGTGACCTTCTTTTTATCTGAAGCATTGTGACTATACAAGATGCATCTAATGTAGTATCTGAATACTGAACTCGGACAAAAACTTTAACCAAAGTTGTATTACTCATGCATGCATGAAATGTAGGTTAAATCCATCAACTTTATATAAATACTAGAAGTGTGTTTTTGATACAAAAACGAATGTCTCCCTGGATGCATATCTTTCGGGAGATGATTTGTATCTTTAAATGTTGCCACTGCATTTGGATATTACTAAATTTGGTTGAATCCAATTAAAGAATTGGTTGAATCCAATTGGGAGAACTAAAATTCAAAATTCTATGACAAAAAGGAGCATAACTCCCACAACAATTGGCCAATTAATCTGGCCAGACAATATGCAAAAATAGGCATGATGGTCAACATATTTTGGATGAACCGCGAAGTTACTGTTAATTTACTTTCTGCATATGAGAATTTTGACAACTTATGTCTCAAAACATTGAAAATCCAGAAATATTGTGAAATAAATTAGCATAATTGAAATAAATGAAATAATCATGACTGATATAAATTTTCCCTGCTTGTAGTTAGTCATTTAAACCATTGAAAAAAAAGAGATAAACTCTCGTACTATGCAACTGCTGATTAAAAGTTCACTTTTTATTTTATTTTATGTCATTTTTTTACTGGAGCTATGGGGGAAAACTCCAAGTATCACATATACTTTGATATCAAAATACTTACTATTAAAATTAAAATTACTTACCAAATAAAAATGATTTATGCAGGAGGCTGGTCAATCAAATTTCCCTTGAGCAGGATGCGTAAGGAAGAACTTCAGATGACAATATGTAACCTATCCAGAAACCTAAAAGTGCTACAATATATTATTACAGCAGCACATAATAAGTTTCCAGGAAGGATAACAAAATTCTCCTAGGATTTTTCACAGTAAAACACAGGCAGCAAACTTGCTGAAAACAAAATAAAGTACTTTTGGCAAAACAAGTGCATGGTTCCAAGATATAAACACATGGCTACAGTTCTGTGACTAACTCTAAATGTAAATTAGAGTTCAAATTTATTCTGAATGCTGCATGATAAAGTACAGTTGACTTGTACGTATTGTAGAGGTCGTACACCGACAGTGTCATGTGAATGGGGAGGGGGAGGGGGGGTGGACAGAGTTAAGGGAGACCGGGAGAAAGGAGCTGGGAGAAAGTAGAGAGGGGGCAGGAGAAAGGACAGAGGGGGTGGGAGTACATCAGAAAATGAACACTGAAGCAAGAACGAGGAAAGGGGGAATTCTAAAATCATAAATCCAACATCACAGCAATTCACAGCAACACGAATTGAGACAGTGTGACAAAGACAAAACAAATAAACAAAAATGAAAGAGAACGCTACAAAACTAAAGCACTAGCAGTGTGAACCCCTATAAAAATTGAGGTATCATCAGGTGCTCCAGGAGGGTAAGCATGATCTGCTCCATGCGTTGCACCCGTCACAGTCGGTGTTAGTCTGGAAAGGAGAAAGGGACACCAGTTACAGTTTGGAATAGGGGTAGAGGGCAGTGTCAGATTGTTGGTGTTAGCTTAGCCTAACCAGGACAGGGTCACGTTTAGGTCAGTTTCAAGCCAATCAAGGATTAAAATGCCTAAAAGTTTTGATACCGTCCATTGAGGATATCCCAACTTCCGTGCAAAATCCAGGAAAGGATGACAAAAGAAAATCTTTTTTGAACCCCACTTCTAGCAAGTTTATTATACCCCCCACTTGAAAAGTGGGGGGTATATAGTGATGGGGTTGTCCGTCCGTCCTTCCGTCCGTCCGTTACACCTGAGGGTACCCATCTCTTATCCTCTACTCCTCCTGAACCACTGAATAGATTTTGATGAAACTTAAACACAGTCTTTATGACATAATGTAGATGTGCACCTCCTATTTCAGAATTTGATTTGAGTGATTTTTGGGGTTTCCCATAGCAGAACATGGACTTAGCCTTTACATTACAAGGGGGGTACCCATATCTTATCCGCTAATCCTCCTGAACTACTGAATAGATTTTCATGAAACTTTAAGACAGTCTTTATGACATAATGTAGATGTGCACCTCCTATTTCAGAATTTGATTTTGATTGATTTTTGGAGTTTCCCATACAATCTTTCCGTCCGTCCACTACACCTGAGGGTACTCATCCCTTATCCACTACTCCTCCTGAACCACAAAATAGATTTTGATGAAACTTAAACACAGTCTTTATGACATAATGTAGATGTGCACCTCCTATTTCAGAATTTGATTTGATTGATTTTTGGGGTTTCCCAAGGCAAAACATGGACTAAGCCATTACATTACAAAGGGGTACCCATCTCTTATCCGCTACTCATGCTACTCCTCCTGAACCACTGAATCGATTTTCATGAGACTTTAACACAGTCTTTATGACATAATGTAGATGTGCACCTCCTATTTCAGCAAAACATGGACTTAGCCGTTATGGGGTTTCCCATAGCAAAACATGGACTTAGCCTTTACATTACAAGGGGGTACCCATCTCTTATCCGCTACTCCTCCTGAACCACTGAATAGATTTTCATGAAACTTTAACACAGCCTTTATGACATAATGTAGATGTGCACCTCCTATTTCAGAATTTGATTCGATTGATTTTTGGAGTTTCCCATACCAAACATTGACTTGCCCATTACGTTACTAGTGGGTACCCATCTCTTATCCGCTACTCCTCCTGAACCACTGAATATATTTTTATGAAACTTTAGCACAGTGTAACATGTTCATGACATAATGTAGATGTGTACCTTATATTTCAGAATTTCATTTGATTGATTTTATAATTTCTGGAATCAAATGGGGTTGTGGGGGGGGGGGGGGTATTTATTAGTGAGCTTTGCTCACAGTTTTTCTAGTTTNCCCAACTTCCGTGCAAAATCCAGGAAAGGATGACAAAAGAAAATCTTTTTTGAACCCCACTTCTAGCAAGTTTATTTCTCATTGGATTTTAATAATATTTACACAGAAGCTTTTGTTCTAGAATACCTCACGCGAGTTCAAAGATGAGTCTTATTCGAATATTTTTGTAGGAGTTATGCCCCTTTTTAACATTGAAAATTGACAAAATATTCTTGTAAGCGCTCTAAAAAATTGATTTCTCGTTGGACTTGGATAATATTTACACAGTAGCTTTAGTTTTAGAATGCCTCAAGCCAGTTCAAAGATGAGTTCTAATCGAATATTTTGTAGGAGTTATGCCGCTTTTTAACTTTGAAAATTGACAAAATATCCTTGTAAGCACTCTAGAAAATTGAATTCTCATTGGATTTGGATAATATTTACACAGAAGCTTTAGTTCAAGAATGCCTCAAGTGAGTTCAAAGATGAGTCCTATTTGAATACTTTTGTAGGAGTTATGCCCCTTTTTGACTGAAAATTACCACAAATATGTGCGGTTTCAAATTGCTGGAGCGACCGTGATATATGGCTACCCATAGCCCTTGTTGTTAATGCATATCTGCAAATTTGGTTGCAAAAATATTGTCAGGAAGTCAACTCTGAAGCAGAAATTTCAAAATCTGAAATGTATAAATAACAAAATTTGTTTTGTTTATCTGGGGATGGGGTCTGATTTTATTTTCAGGGTTAATAATGCTCATGACCAAGTCGGATGAAACTGTTCTTTCACTAGTGGACTCAACTTCTGTAAAACTTGAGGTTGAAACTGAGGAGGTCATATCTACAGCAGTATTTGAAGTACAATCCAAAATTTTAAGATTTTTAGTAATTAGGGCCCCGTCATGAAATGGTGGCGCCCTATAGTAATCAGCCTGTCCGTCCGTCTGTCTGTCCATCAGCGTTTTCTATGTCATACAATAACTCAAGATTGCCTTACTGATTTTTATGATTTTTTATTCAAAGTTGAACTTGACCAAAGGAAGCCCCCTTTTGTTTTTGAGGCAAATTGGAAAATGATTTTTGGGAAAAAAAACTTTGCGCTATGTCAGGTATGTTGTATGATAACTTGAAATGACCTTCACAGATTTTTATATTTATCTTTATGAGACCATATACAGAAACTAACTTAGGATTTTGTTATTATTGTTTATTCCCAAAAATTGTTTTGATTTCCATGAAATTCCACTAACGGGTTTTTGGGACACACAATGGGACAGGGCCCTTTCTGACTTTGTCAGTATTCTAGTTAAACTTGGACGAGGTGTAACAATCTGAATTGTTGTCCCATGGAAGCCACTCTTGTCCCTACCTGCACCTACAAAAGAAAAACTTTGATTTTTATCAAAGTTGTCAAAGGAAGCTATTGAAAATTTGTCAGCAGAAATGAATCTTTGTTTTTCCTCGAGTTCCTTGCAATGATTTACAGTAAATCGTTTCAAAGAGTCCTTGGTAATTCCTGCACCTAACCTGGCGTTTATAGAAAGGAAAGAGATGATGAATTTGAAAATTTATCAAATAGGTCTGTCATTAAAAGGTGCAAAGGTTGCACACACTGTGAGTTCTGTGTGTTGAAAATACAACTGGAGATATATAGTTTGGGAAATATTCTGAAATTAAATTTTTGTTCGACCATAAAATGAGAATTCCACGATTTCATAACCCCGATCTACTCCTTGTCTTCAATGTCTGAAGCACTCAGCCTGAAAATAAAATTCCATAAAAATGGGGGAATCTGTTTTAATTCAACAAGTGATGACCCTAAAGGATGTCTCGCCTGTCCCTGCTGGAC